>JZKD02S2232213.1:0-10617 GCA_000966675.3 Picea glauca | reverse complement strand
AGCATGAAATTCACATTTTCAAAGTTTGAGGAGGATATTTTCAGGGATTGAGTAACTATTTCAGATTTTGTGAAGCCAGATTGAGATTTCTTGTATAGTTGGGTGGAAAAAAACAATGATTTTTTAAGTGTGTTTTCAAGTTATTTTTAAAGTTAGATTGTTCTATGCTACCCAAGATGAACATTTTGGCTCAAATGTGGGAAAACAATAATTATAATATCAAATGGCCAATTCTTCAGATTCCATCACCTCATTCTGTATCTTTGGAACTCCAATTTCTCTCACGCCGATTGCAGTACATCTAGATTTTATTGATAATTTATTTATCTCATTGAATTTATGTTATGTATGCATGTGTAGTTTAATAATTGCTCATTGAATTTTGCAGGATCAAGATTTGGGATCGAGTTTAGTTGCTCAAGATATTCTCGTGGTCCCAAAATTTCGCAATCTCTTATCATGAGAAAGATATCGCACGTAGATGTTTGATGAAAATGGACAACTTCTTTACCCAACCAATCCTAACATGGAATCTTCCAACAACCAGCCCGGGTCAATGATATTACACCACGAATTTGATCTCTTTTATGTAGATAACCCCGTAGGGCATAAGAAAAATATGAATGAGTAATTGTATTTTTGGACTTTCACTGGAACTAATGTAAATGCATTACTTAATTCGAAAATTGTTTTATAAAGGGGTTGGTTTGATGTTTATTATTGGGAAAAAAATTTCCATGCTTCTAATAAGTGTTTGGTATAATGTTTGAACATATTAAATCATTATGTTACTAATATTATCGATGTAATGTTCAATGTTTTTACAATCACAATTTTGATGATGAGTGACCTGTCCACCATCTACCGTTGCACCCCACTATGATGTCAAGTCATGAGCTTGCTGGTAAATGAAAAGAGATTGGAGATAAAGCATACCGAGAATGATTGAAACAACCACCTATTCAATTCCTAGTATGTCCCAAGTCACCAATTCAAAACCTCGATATTTACACTAGTTTTCACATGTTGGGGATGAAGGCAATGATATATAGGTTGGTATGGATGATTTCTTGTAGGATACCCTATCCATGGAGGGAATGTTGTTAGATGCATTCCAACAAAATGAACTAGGGGATGATGATGATGTTGCAGATACCTTCTCGAAAGCCTGAAATCTGCTTCCACCACCCCTCTATTTGGTCCAATACAGGGTCTGCAAGGTCTATCCAACTAGGGACAATAATGTTACTGTACAACTTGAAAGAAATGTATAGTATGTCAGACGCGTGTTTCTCGACACGTTTGAGGTAACTAACCATTAAGTCCCCTATTTTTTAAGGAATCTTGTTAGACATGTGCCAATATCTGCAAAACAATAGATAATAATAATAAGATAATTGAAATAAATTGTTACAATAAATTACATGTGCATTAAATAAGACATAAAAATATGCAAATAGATTAATCAAAACATAACGATAATATTAACTCTCCCCTCTGTTGGTTCCTATGTTGTAAATCATATGTTTAGACATGCTCTCCATTCCATCCCCGCGTATAGGTACTCTACAATATTGAGGACAAGATTGTCCTCACTAGACGATAAATCAAATAACTCCCTATGCATTGGAGTAATGGGAAACTGATATTGGCTCCTCTTGGGAATCAACTCCCCCCACATGCACATGCGTGCATTAAACATATGACTAGCAGGAAAGTGAGGTACTTTTGGATGTGTGGCACAAACCCTCTAAAACAATAGTGTATAAAACTTTGACGTGAATGGGAAGAATCTCATCCCAAAAAAAAACAAAATGCTGGTGATCTAATGCACAACAAAATTATCTCAAAAAAACATCTGCCCACCTAATCAATTAGGGCATCTGCAATAAAATATCTACATAATACAACATAGATCAAATAATGCACTCCCCATCATAGCTATACTATGGCAATGATGAGAGAATAAGACATAGGCACCTAATGTCCTCACTCTTAAATGAAACTATTCATAACTCACTACCACGAACTTGGAAATCCGAAGTCGAATGAACATGCGGACTGACATATCTTTGCAAATATGCTAGTTGGGTCTCCCCTTCAACATTGAACGGTAGCGCATGGAAATGGGGAAAATACTTCCCCCTTCTAGAAAACCCATGATGAAATAAACATCCTCCTCCGTGGGATGATACCAGAGATTGAGACCGACCTTGAACCCCTGTCTCACATGATCCCAACGAAGAATCAACTGTTGTAACAATGAAGAGTCCCCCCTAAGGGATGTACCCTCTTGATAAAACTTCAGGAGGCCAATATCCATCAAAAGGTCATGTGTTGGCTATGAAAGAGGGTGAGGGAACAACTCCCTCTCCCTCTCCCTGGCCTCCCACTCACGCATAAATCTGTGCATCTCGACCTGTTTCCGCTCCTCCTCCTCTTGTTGCCGTTGTCATTTTTGATTCACATACAAATATTGTTAGGCACATATATACAAATAAAATAAATTGAAATTATAAAACAAATACATATATAAATGACGTGTATTTAAAAAAATCCAAAAATAATTATTTTTGCAAGAAAATATTAAAAAGCAACCGGTGCACGTAAGAAAAACATAGTCCTTGAGGATGGTGTGTTATTTTAGATCAATAGCACCGCCCAACAGTACATTCGATAGGATGCTTCACACTGGCTTAGTGCTTTTAACCACGTTGGTTCAATGCTTTTAACAACACTGGTTCATTTCATTAACAAAGATGCACCGCAACACTAAAATTTATGGCACACAAATTCACGATGCCCTTTGTTAAACTGAAAGCATTGGTGCACCACATCTACTAGAACGTCGACATGCCATCTACTGGTGCATTTTATTTCTAATGCACCACTAACGGGCCTTACAAAAGATGAACCATGTTGTTTATTTTTGAAAACATGCCTTGGTGCGTACGTTTCACATTTACGCACTGGTGTGGCACAACTATTGATGCACCACCATAGATTGTAGTGGTGTGCCTTATAAGTTGCACTGATCTAATTGGTTATTACAAATTCACCCCGGTGTTGTTGTCTTTATAACACTAGTGCGTTTGTTGGATTGATATGCATTGCTAAGCTAAACTTCATTATTGCAGCTAAAGCGATGCTATGTGTTACTATTAACACACTGATACCACCGTGATAGTGGATCATCGATGTTTTGTATCGTAGTGCATTGTAAAGGATAGAGCATCGAGAATGAGGTGTCCAATGAGATGCCCTGATATGAAAAGTCGGGCAATATATGTCTTGGTGTGTTTTTGTATACAATATTGATGCATTAGCCTAAAATGGTTGCACGGCTACGTTAAATTTTATAAATTGTTATGTTAGTGGTGCCATTAGTTAAGTGAAGTGTACTGGTGTAGGTAGAAGCCAATTGTGCATCGATTTCAGGGCGTTCCTAAGGACACACTGCTTTGTTTCTATAATTTATCATGGTGCTCTTGCTTGAACGACATCGATGTTCACTGTAAATTCAACACAATGTGCATTGCATCGGGGCGAGTCGAATCATTCAAGCGCACCACATAAAATTGAAAAGAAAAATGAAAAAATGCCAAATTTTAAGCTAAATTCAAATTTTGATTGGATGAAAATTAAAATAGAAAGATAATAAACAATTTGCCTGGCCTCTTATGTCCTGAGGAGGCATGGTTTCACCGTTGAGAAGAAATTAAAATTCGTGGTGATTTCCAAAAATTGGAAATGTGTAGAATCTACTTATGGAGTTATCCACATCGATGTAGAGCACCAAAAACAAGGCATCTTAGGAAGAACGGTGCACACCAGTGCTTGCTTGAGAGTTTGGAAGCACATGGTGCATTGTAACAATGAAATTCGGTTTGGTAATTAGTTTTTTATTTGCACTGGTGCGCCTGGCGATAGTGAGGTGCACCGATGCGTAATGTACAATGACATTGGTACGATTTATTCGGTGTGTGTATTTTTTATTATAAAGTATGGCAGTGCGTTTGAACATTGATGCACCGATGCTTTATGTTTCATGTAAACCTCGATGCGGGTGGTTAAACTACGTGCAGCGCTTCATTAAAATTTATATATTGTCAAGCTAGTTGTGCGATTAATGAAGTGAAATGTACCGATGCGGTTTGAATCCAATTGGGCATCGTTTGTGGGGTGTTCCAAAGGACACACCACTTTGTTTTTTTATAATTTATTGCAATTCTCTTTCTTGAATGATACTTATGTGTACATATATATGAGATTCACCGACGATTATGCTCATTGTGAATTTAACACAATAGGCAACACTTCGGGGCGAGTCGAAGCATTTTGGCGCATCGTGTGAAATTGAAAAAAATGCCAAATTTCAAACTAAATTCAAATTTTGATTGGATGAAAATGCAAATAGGAAGGTAATAAATAATTTACTTGGCCTCTTATGTCCAAAGGAGGCATGGGTTCACCATTGAGAGAAATAAAAAATTGGTGGTAATTTCCAAAATTTGAAAATTTGTGGAATCTACCAATGAAGCTATCCAAGTTGGTGTAGAGCATTGGAAATCAGGCGTCTTAGGAAGGAGGGTGAGCACCGGTGTTTTCTTGAGAGTTTGGAAGCACGAGATGCACCGTAACAATGAAAATCAATTTAGTAATCTTTTTATATACCCTTGTAACACACTCGACCCCCTAACTCTCACTTAGGATGGTGGGGTGTCAAATTTTTCTCTTCTTCAACTTTGTTTTGAGCAACACACCCTATAATTGGATTCTACTCGTTGAGAGATTTCCAACGACTATAATCTTGCCCAAATTCAATTTCAATATATAGAGTTATGAACTCTCGACTTTTTCCAACTTGCTGCCATGTGACATCCACATAGATACTTGTCACCCATGCTATCTATTTTGGCACTAACGTGGTCCTTGTCACTTGGCTCATCGACTCAACAAATTCTATCACTCGAGACCCTTCCTCGTCATTTTCAGGTTTCACTCTCCCTAAAAAAGACATAAGTCACCCCCGTCCTTAACCTCCAATGAAAAACTTTGATGAGTCCAGTCTCCAGATTCGATAGCTCTCAAACCTTGAAACCCAACGACTCTGATTGCATCGGTGCCTTCAATTTGAACAATGATTAAAACCTGTCCTTTGAAACTATTTTAAGATGTTCATGTGGGACCTATGCTAATTTACGACTGAGATTTCATCTCGCTCATCCATCGATCAACAATTCTCATCTAACCTTGTAAAGGTATTCGTTGTCATCAAAGTGCACTCACTTCAACTTTGAGGTCTACTCTCGACCACCTAGTCCCGACGAATACTTCCGCCAGATCTGACAGTGATCACGACACCTCCATCAATGGTCAATATCTAATCACTAGGTTCTATCTGGGTGATGGTTAATGTTCTTGGTCCCCCTATTCATGGCCATTCAAATGAGATCCAACGACTATGATTTGCCTGGACCCCTTTCGACAGATCAACGACTCCCATGCATTTATTCAACGTCAGATTAATTCTACAGCCTCCTCTTCAAGACTGTTGATTTTCTCCTTTCAATGAAACTAAAATCGACATCAATGGCCTAGATTTTTCCTTTCTGGCCTCCACCCAATCAATGGTTCCTATACTCACCAATATTCCTTCGTCAAAATGGATCTTGCGGATCCAACAATGAAGATGGGTTGTTTGATAGATATAAATCCTATGGCGTCTCTTCATCGTTGTCAGAGTTCCTCACTCCAACTCTTCGTCACTTTCAAGGATCTTGTCCTCAACGAATGACTCAGATACATACATCACAATGGAATCGACAACTAAGAGTCGTTAAGACTCAAAACACGGTTCTTGGTCAGGAAGACAATGGCCATGATATTGAAATTCTTTCACACTAGATGGCATGGTTTCATGTTAATTATCAAACAATTCATTACCTGCGAGGAATGTTATGGTACGATATTCATTTTTCATATACGATTACTTATGGTTTTCCTAGGGTTTTGTTTAGACTTGCCCTTTTTTTTCCCTCAGAAAAATTCGTAATTTTATTCATTGAAAGAGAACTAAATTACATTTTACAGGTGCATGAAGCACTCCCCAATCATGGGTAAAAAATCATAAAAAAAAGACAACAATAACTGAGTAAAATTAGTGTCTAAAAGATAGGCCAGAACTGCATGCCCAAGAAAGGACGTCAAAGTGAAGATTCGCAGATCCACACTGCATGCCCAAAATATGGACCTCAAAGCTCCAATCCAACCTCCAAAGAGTAGAAAAATACCCAACAATCGTTGCACCAAACACCAGATCCCAGGTCCAGACACCTAATATCTATCCACCAAATCTCCACGGGAGGGAGCCACCGATAGGAAGAAGACCCATCAGGTTCGAGAGGCGTAGTACCGCCCAAAACAACAATAACCAGAGTATCAGCTATGCCATACCAGAGAGCAAAACCCCAACCAGGCCAATGGCCACACAATACAAAACAGAGCATCGAAACTGGACCGTACTGACGCAAACAAGGCAGGAGCCCACGGGGGTGGAGCCACCGACAAGGAAGAGCACTGGAACCTGTCCCGAACTGTCCCAGGAAAGGTGAGAGCCCATGGGGGCATAACCACCATTAAGAAAGCGAGTAGAGAATCACATGCAAGGGAGGGAGAATCCTAAGGGGATGAATCCACCAGCAGAAAGGTCATGAACCAGCCAGTATCGCCAAAGGAAGGCACACCGCCATGGAAAGCCGAGCACTTGCGTGAGGGGAAGTGGCTAGGAAAACCCTAGCCGCCTCTTTAGACTTGCCCTTTTATTTACACATAAGTTTGAAAAAGATGTCTAAGTTCTATCAATGCTTAAGCCAAAACCTAAAACCAGTTGGTTCCATCATGGTTTGATTTGTACCCTAGTCGAATGTCACATTGCTATTGTTGGGGATAATTGGGAAAATATTTTGGTAAGAACTTGATTCTTACCCCATCGTAGCAACCCTACTGTTGATACTACTCAGGATGCTGAAGAGATTTTACCTCCTCAGACTCTACCACATGAGGTCCAGATTGAAATTCAACTCCACAATGATCCTATTTCGTCGCTCGATCATTAAAACAATGCTTTACTTGCAACACAAATGACACTAAAGAAGAAGGAGTTTGTTCCTAAGAGGTATTTAGAAATTGTCCTGACTAGTTTGAAGGAAAGACTATCAGACTATGTTGATTACTAGTCACAACCTATGTATTCGATGATTGAAGAAAAATCTAAGGAATAGAGAAAAAGAATTACATAGTCACACTAGGCCTGTGAAATTGATTTTAGAAATAAAAGGGTTGGTCGTGTTCTATCTAGGATGATTCGAAATAGGAATAGGAAAAAGGATAACCTGATTCCAACAATCACCATAATGGATCGAGACTCCTTAGAAGAAACAAGTCGAAACTGTGAAGAGAACAGTGATACTCGTATGATTTTGCCTCAAATCTACCTCATTTCCTTCAAAATCGTGAAGGGTTTTTAGGCATTCAAGCTGATTAGAAAGCCAAACTTGTGCAAGAAAGACCCTTAGAGACAATCCAACAACAACCAATCCCGGATTTAGAACCTGAGTGTTGTCACGACTGTTTAACATGGGATCAAAGATATTATGCAGATGTCCTGTATTTGCAAATGCACCTAAATAAGGTAATGAGGCAAAATAGAGAACTCGAAAAGGATAACAAGAAATTAAATATTGAAGCACAACGATGCATATCTCGGGAAAGTAAAAAGCCAAAACATTATGGAGATATTATCATTAAAAATTCAACAAATGTCAATATTATTATTGGATCGGAAATGCACACTTCTTCTTTCTCGAATGCTTAATTTGGGTAACAAAATTTTTGGTTTCATTTCTGTTGAGTTTGTTTTATTCAACATTATTTGTTTTTATTGTTTTTAGATTAGGTAGATAATCAAAGATTCTATAGCCAGTCTTAAGTTAGTTAATATGATTTCTAATTTAATTTAATTTTTATTTCAGGTCTCGAAACAGACCGAAGGATGCTATATGCGCTGCCTGGCCAGTGAAGATCACGGAAATTCTTATTTTATTTTTGATTAGTAATAGAATCCATCTCCAAACAATTGGCAATTTATTTTTTATTATTATAACAAACTTTTTATAAGTTGTTATGAATATTGTTATTATAAACTTAGATTCGGATTTGATTTTTCAACTTTTCTATTTAAAAAAGATTTACCTCTATCCTGTGGATACGAGAGTTGATCATTGTTGTGTTTAAATACTTATGTTATTTTGAAACCAAACATGGTGAAAATTTCGGGAAATGGACCACTGATTATTTTTTGAAGAATATGGAACTATACCTTACTTAAGGATTTTGTCTTGTAAGTCAAAGGGTTTTGGTTTCCATTATAATATCTTTAATTATGGTTCATATTATTCGAGTAATTGATCATGGATTGATTTAAAATTAACTTTAATATTTTTTTCCAATACATGGTTAATTTTTATCATCTATATATTAATTCTGTCAACTTTTAATAGTTCATTGGCCTAGATCATTTACGTCTTTGTGATTGTATCATTTTGATGCAAATTTCGAATTATATTGAGTTTATTCATATACTTTGAATTTGTATAGAGTTAATTGTATAATTGAAATTCTTTTCTTATTGTCAATTAGTCTATCATATCTTCACAAAGGATCCGCTTTAAAAATTGTTCTTTATGCATCACAAATGAGATTTAAATTGTCAGTTGAAGTGACTTTCTTTAGGTGATTTCACGATCTTATAATTTCACAACCTTCTGCCATAGATTTCCCTTGACATACAGGTTGTTGGAGCTTCTTTATATAGAAAGGCACAACTTAAAGTTAAACACTGGCTGGTTACTAGGTTAGTGATTTTTCTTTCTTTTGTTTTGGTTTATTATTTTTTCTTTATGAATGTAGATTAACATTAAGCTTAAATACTTTGTTTATTTAAGCTAAAACATTATCATCTACATTCATTATTTATTTATTTATTTTTATTTTATTTTTTTAAGTTTTAAGGTTAAAATTAGAGTGGTAATATGTTTTAGATCTACTTATATTTTGCCTGAAATTTGGTTCTTTTCGACAACCTCAGTTTTTCAAGGTTTCTTGTAAATCTTGAACTTGTTTATTTGTATATTTTGTAGATAAGAAGTGTGATGTAGTGAATGTATATAGTAGAATTCCATTGATAAATATTTAGTTATTTTATTTTTGTAGTTAAGATTAGATCCCTCATCGGCTAACAGAGCTGTAAAACCCGTCAGGGTGAGTTACTTCAAACGACTTAGGTTAACTTGACAACCTTAGACCATAATTTCCCTTCCAATTGACAAGCGTTCAGATATTCCCCTCAACAAGTCCCCACCGGGGAAAAAGTATTGAATGTTGTGGAGGGGACCAACATGGCTTAGAAAACTCGAAGACATAATGGTTTCCTACCTAAATTGGCAGAAAAATCCTTGGTTTGAGTTAACCTAACTAAAATAAGAAGATACATACAATACATGAAAGACCATGCAATGATTTGTAAGTTCATGGGCCTTTCACCATCCAACAAATCTCTAATGGGTTGGATTTACTCCCTATGGAGACCCAAAGGATAGGTTGATTTGAATTTAGGTTCAAAGGGATTATTTACTATGATTTTCACTTGTGTAGATGATAGGGAAAAGGTTTTTTAATAAGGTCCTTATTTCTTCAACTCTATAGGTACACATGAGGTATTGGATAGAGTGCTTTAGGCCAAAGAAGTAGGACTTTACTGAAGCACCAGTATGGATAACGTTATATTCTTAACCACATGAATTATGGGAGAAAGATACACAAGAGGGTATTAACAATACTTTGGGAGCATTTTTCAATATATAAGAGGTAACTAGAAATGGAATATATACATCACACAACCTTATTTGTGTGTACATGAATGTAGTAGGTGCACTACCTTAGTCAATCACCACTAGCTTTTAGGATGAGGAGTGGGCTGAAACACTAGATTATGAACATATCCCCTTTTGGTGCCATACGTTTCATGAGCACAAGCACCTATTTCACGACTACCCTCCAAATATCAGACCAAATTCAACCAAAGAAAAGGAGGAATAACTATCGACTTGTAACATTGGAAGAAATGAACAAGTTTGTTTGCCACAATGGTATTAGAGAGAAATATGATCTCGGCCCTTGGACACCTGACCCTTGGTCAAATTTTGTTTCCCTTAGCAACACAACTACATGCCTTTGGCTACTCAATTTTCAGAGTTCTTGAAACTCAGGGTCTTTGACCATAGTAGGGAATTTTTCTATTTAAAAATAAAAAAAATCAAAAATTCTGGTGAAGATCTAAATCATTCCGTTGCAATTTCGGGAAAAAAATATATCAGTGCATTGCGAGATCATAACAGAAGAAGAAAAAAAATAAGTGTATAAAGACAAAAGGAGCAGAAAAAGATATATATATATATATATAAGTCTATTGGATGTGGCTTAGGTGGTGAGGAGGAATGATTGTTACCCTCCCCACCTAGGTTCAATTCTTTGTGAGTCACATGTTGTGCCCTTAAT
>JZKD02S2232202.1:12894-31399 GCA_000966675.3 Picea glauca | reverse complement strand
CCAATGAAACCACATCGATCCATCTTCATCATGTATCAATGACAACTCATTGATCCATCTTCATCTATGAATTCTCATCAAGGACAATACATATTATATTACATCAATCATCAATAAATCAATCCTTTGACATCAATCAATCATTTGACATCAATCAATCAAACCATTGGCATTAATGAAAACATGATCCAACAGTGGTAGAGGGAGAAATTTGGTCTTGAATGGCCAATGGAGCCTGCTGCTGAGAAGGAAACGATTATGACAAGACGGTGGGTGTAGGTGGTGTCCCGGTCCCTTGAAGGAACTTAGTAACCTCAGCACGTCATGGAAAATATTTCGTATAATGATCCTCACCACAGATAAGGAAAGGATAACGAGGTTTACATGTACCTTTGTTGTCAGCAGGCTGGGTCTTGGGTTTCTCTGATTGTTGATTATTATTTTTGTCCTCCTTATTCTTACCCTTCCCTTTCTTTTTATTTTTATTTTTACTGGTAGGTGTAGATTGAATTGAATTAACTTCAAAGGTTTTACTAGGAGAAGGAATCGGAGGAGGATTATTTTGTACATTAGGAGTATTAGACTTGGGATTGGCATGACTAGCTTGTTTATACTAAGTCTCAGCATGAAAAGTGCCAATCATGTTGTCAGCAGCATGAGAAGCTACTGGAGGTGTAGGGGTCAGATTCATAGAAGGACAAGGAGCGTCAGGGATCAATTCATAGAGTGTGTCCATTTGTGAAACAATAAGATCCATATATTGATCATGACTAATTGAATGTTCTTCAATGACGACACCACCCATGGAAAAATCATGGGCTATAGGACCAATGAGTGACTTGGTAAACCACTTAGCCAACAGTTGATTAGGAAGGGGAACTTTGATCAAAGGTGACATCCCAGGCCTTGCAAGGCCAACATCTCAGTGAAAAGGGCTCATCCCCCTAGGCTAAAGTGTCTTCTCCTCCTCCACTCATGAATATGATCGGAAACATGAGTAGAAGAGGATTGTTTAAATGAACTCAAAATTTCAGTCCTTATCTCATATCGTATTGGCAATTCGTAGCGTGTTAAGAATTCCATGGCTAAGGTATTGAAGTCATTAAATAATCCTCATGGTAATTCAATATACCATTTGGTTGTTGAACCCATAAGAGTTCATTGGAAAAGGCGTAATATTATAGAGTCGTCCATCAAGGAGTTGGACGAACACCAAAGATGGAATGTCATGACATGATTATTTGGGTCTTCTCCTGATCGATCGTCAAACTTAAATATGTCTGATGGTAATTTAGTAGGTATGACGAGCCAATAAAGAGAATTTAAAATAGGATCGTTCAAAATCCTAGATAAATCCAGTAAATCCAAAGTAGTAAGAAACGACAATTGTCTTTTCACTTGAGGAAATTGGTATTTTTGAGGAGGTGTAGGAACAAAACTACTAGCATCATTATACCTAGGAGGAACAAAAATATTAAACCCTCTGGATGGATTCTGGGCAGGATTAGCAATGGAAGTATTCAAAGCATTATACCCAGGAGGAAGTGACAGATTTTATCTAAGAGGAAGCGGTTTCCAATAGGAGCTTGAGTGATAACCGTATTTCCGGCAGAAACAAGTGTAGCTTGTGGGACCATGGTAGAGTTAGTGAGCTGGAGAGGAATAATTGTATGAGAACCAACCAACAATTGGTCTGAAACTATGAAAACATTACTGGTTGTGCTAGTAAAATGATCTAAAGGTACTGTATAAGAAGTGTAAGTCATAGGCGTATGTGATTCCATAGGTTGATTAGGACTCATTCCTAGTTTATCAAAAATATCGTGTCCCGAATAATTCCTCCAAAAATAACGGATAGGGACGGAGCTAGGATTAAAAATTCCATCAGTATGAACTGGAGTTCTAAACGACTCACTTTGAAAAAGTGGGTCATCTACACCAGACTTTGTGTGAGGTCCAATAGGTATTCTAGTATAATATTCAACAACAACGTTTCCTGATGAATTTATCTAGAGCAAATGTGGATCTTGTAAATCACTCAATAACGAATTTACAATAAGTATTGATTTCTCCAATGGAGTAGAACTTCCAATCTCAGATTCTACGTCGTTATTCACTGCTCCTTCAGGAGAAATCTATGCTGAGTTAGGAAGCAAAGGAGTGTAATATTTTGGATATTCTAGAGGTATCACTAGCATCCTACGTGAACAGTGAGGGCCAATGTTGGCCGCACGAAATAAAGAACAAAATAAATATATGGCCAACTAGAGAAACAAACAACACTCACTAATAAAATCTAGAAATCAAACATGCAAACAAACCTTCTTATTTTGAAGTCACTAGTTGGTGATGAAATCCAAAGTCACGAAATAAAGACAAGAAGGGGTTGGGATAAAGTGGGTGGAAAAGTTACGTTGACGACCTACTTAATGGACTTACAACCTCGTGAAATCTCCCACACATAATCGTGGGTATACCCTCCAAGGAGCCCGAGTGAGTTTGACCAACGTCGATTCCAGGTACCGTGAAGACTTTCCCCTCCATAGTCACCTCGTGTAAAGACCCTAAATAGATAGGCCACTAAGCTTACCAATTACGATAATGATGCCTGGGGAAACAATTGATAGTCCAGTTCACGTGAAAAGGCAGGGTATCTAATCCCAGAATCATCTTGAGAAGGTCCCTACAATATTTTCTTCTCAAGTGACCCCCAATAATACGTGCAATCTCTACACTAAGACCAACAAAGTAGCATGAGTAACTATGTCGGTCCTAATGCAACCTCATGATTGACCTTTGTGTTAGAAGGGCTTCCCAGGACAAAAATGTAGCAAGTGGATTTGAAATCTCCCTATCACAAGATACTATTGTGTGTTTTGATGCTTTGGAGAGTGTACCTTACAACCTATTACAAAGAGCTATCCTAGCTAATGTTGGTGTATAGAATTTCTAGAAAATAAAAGTTGCTAATAGATTTTAAAATTACGTTGTATTTTAAAAGTTGTTGCTTACTCAAAAGGGAAACGAAAATCAAACTGATGATGTAGTTGACCTTGACCCAATAAAATTCAAGAAGAGATGATATGCAATCATTTAATTCAATGAACTCTAATTATAGTAGGGAGAAGGTGACTATTTTTGGAATAAAAAAATCTACGAAACACAATTTCTCAATTTTGAATGAAACGAATTCCAAATAATCAAAAACTACTAAATTTTCAAATCTTTCTCTTTTTACAAATATTTGAGTGAAACAATTTACTTGTAAAGACTACTAAAAAGAAGAATAACTTCAGTTCTTTATTTCTCAAATCAGATCAGATATGTAATGAAGAAAAGAAAACATAATCCAAGAAAACTAGCACATTCTCAACATTATTCCCAAATCAAACTCACAATGTAGACAAAAAATGAAATGATAAGAAAACCTTTTGTCAAATACAAACAAAAATGGTCTCTCAATCAATTAACAATCCAGAAAATAAAAACAATCCAAAACTCCAAATAAATCAAGGACTCCTTATCAACCAAGCACTTAGGACCAAGATCTCGAGATTATACCCTTGTGACAAGAAATCAAAAGCAAAACTTGCAAAGTTCACAAAGAAGACTTTCAATTTATGAAAATCAATCAAATGCAGGCTTCAAAGTTATAAATCAATCATTCACTAGTGTCAGAAGTTCATCCCAGGAAGTAGAGGAAAAACTACATGGAGGAAAGAAAAATGGTTATCACCCAACAATTCCTACAGGAATCGTTGGAGGCTGCAGAGGAGCACAGTGGGACGATCTAGGATCGTCGCAAGATGTCAATAAGGTACAGTGCAATGTCATTGCACTATTCTGCACCAGTAGAGTGAAACATCACAGGTTGCCAATAGGGTATAGTGCGACGATATATGAAATCAAAGAAAAATGGGAAGAAAGACAAAATTTCTCATTGAACCTTCAGACCCAGGGAGTCAAGATGGATCACCCATAGACTCGAAGAATGAAATTAACAAAAATAAGGCAGGCTAAAAGATGTTCTAACCAATCCCTCCTTAAAAACAAACCATAAACTTCATGGATATCAACAACGATAATATCAATTATCTGATGAACCTTAGGATTGGACGATAATCTAATCAACACATTCTTAAGGTCACCAATTACTTTAATGTTTGTTCGATCTAGATGAACGATTTTGAGATCATAAGGTTTAGCTTATGCATTAATTTTTTGGCATATAGATAGAGGCATCAAGTTTGATGATGCACTGGAATCGACCATACAATTATGTACATTCCTATTAAAAATTTCGAAGGTTAACAAAAAATGTGGGATATTTTTCCGAGTGTTAATAACATAATTCTACTGATTTTTGTTGTTGTCCCTAAAACAATTTTATCTACATTTGCTACAGTGTTTTTTGCTAAGTCCCTTTTGTATGGAAGTTCAGATGTATTTTTAGTTGGAACATTCTTCGCTACGTTTGAATCAATTTCTGTTGATTTTTTGCTGCTAGAATCATTCTTTTTATTGTTTTCATCGATGCTTTCAAGCATTTTTTGCAAAATAAGGAGAAATTGCAGTAGTTCAAAAATAGAAATATTAGCTCTCAATGTTTTTAGATATTCAATTAAATCGTATTCTAAAATTGGGGCTGATAAGCTTTGTTTAGTTTCAATTTGCTTTGATTTTTTCGGAAACACATTTTTACTCACTTCAGAAGGGGGTTTGTTTTTTGTTTTGCTTCTTGTGTTGTACGGGTGGACAGTTTCAAAATTCGCTTGGAAGATACTATCCGACAAGTGACTGAAAACAGGGGGAGATGAATCCTCCTCTTCTGGTACCTCTTCCTCAACTGCATCATCATACTTTTCAAGAGGAACAGAAGCAGAATTATCATGTGCTTCTAAGATAGTTTGAAAAGCATACTGTAAACTTTCGAAACTTAGACATTATGTGGTTGGGTTTGGCCGGTTAGGAGGAAAAGGTTTTCTGAAAGGAGTTTTAAAACTTTCTTTGCTTATGGATTCCTCCTTGGATAATCTCTTCAAGTTGACGACCTGATTAGACAGTTTTTGGAAATCTTTTTGCAATCTCTCTAAGTCTAAATTTTCTTGTTGATTCTTAGTTTGAGGAGGTCTGGTGAGAATTTATATTTCCTTCTTAGAGGATGAGGTTGTTTCAGCTTCACTATTAAGATTAGATTTTAAGATTAATGTATCTTTCTCAATTTGACTTGCCTCCTCAAATGCTTCTAGCAATGTGTTCTTTTTAGACCTTTTAACCCATATGGATATATTATTATGCAAGTATTTAGCATAATATGCAACAATTAAAATTTATGTGGGCATCGAATCTGCAGGGATTTTATTCTTTAAAGTAAGAAATCTTTGGTTAAAGTATTTCACTTTTTCCTTAGGATTCATTTTTAAGCTGGAGAGTTCCATAACCAAGACTTCAAGAGATTTATCATCTCTAAATTTTTCCAAGAAACAAGTTACAAACTTGTCCCAAGAGACGATGGTTTGGGGATGCTGAGAAAAATACCATGTGGAGGCATCTCCCTCAAAGGTATAAGGAAATAATTTTCATACTACATCCTCGTTTTCAACACTTTGTATTCTAATAGCCAACATGAATTTCTTGATGTGATCCTCAGCGGATTGCTTTGAATCTAGATCGAATTTAGGTAGTCATTTTTTCAGATACTTAGGTAATGGGTGTTGGGGTCCAGGTCCAGCCACAACATCTTGATCGAGCCAAGGTCTGGTAGGATTATTTTGGTTTTCCATGGGAGTTGGTGGTGTCAAAGGCTGAGATGGTTCTGATGAAGAGTTGCCTTCATCTGAAGACTCTCCTTCTGAAGAGGATGGAGAAGAATCAGGTGGAGATGGTGGAATATTGGGTCCTCCTATTCCAGAGATGAGTGTTTCAATAGGATTGGTAGTATTTCCACCTAAAGGGTTTTGGGGCCTTGAAGTTGTTCTCGGATATCTGTGAAATCAAGGGGTTGATTAAGTGGCATGCTAGGTTGTCTGATATGGGCTAAGGCACTATGCGTTCTTATGAGTGACTGACAAACAATTTCTTCGACGTCGTCCCCTTGAGGAACCGGTGTCATTGGTTCAACAGGAATCTCAGTGTTATCGTTTGAGGTAGTTGTTGTTTCAAGTGTAACATTATTTTCTGAGTGACTATGCATTACAACAAGAGTGCGAGTGTCTGGGGGAGGAGTCTTGCGACCTCCATGTTCCATCAATTTAATATAGGACCTCCTTCTAGTGTCATTTGTTGGCAGGCGTAAGTGACACACCGTCAACTGTAAGGTCAAATCCAGACCGAGGTTGTCTAAATAACCCAAGCTGTTTGGAATGAAATGACCTAATGGGTTTAATGGCTCCGTTGGCCAAATAAATTCCTAAAAAAAATAGTAAAATAAATAAACTAATATAAAGCTATAATACTAAGGATATAAATTCAATAATTACAAATGTCTCAATAAGGAAATGAATATGTGTGTATGCTTATATACAATATATATACAATCTTGCAAGATTTCAGGGATATCTTGTGAAATAGATGTTTTTTGAAGATGTTTATGAAGTAGATAAAGAAAGCACATACATTTTATATTTTTCTATTTTATATTTAAAATTTAAAGAACTAAAGAATACTAATCAAACACAATTGAAATAAGAACAGAACTAGAATACGAGTAAACTAACATGTGGTTAATCACCTAATGAGTTATGTCTCTGCGCAATTCAAACTCCCATCTATCCTTCCTGTGAGGGAAAACCTATAAAAGGTTGGTACTAACACTCCCAGAACAAACTCAAGGGTGTTTTGGAGCAAGAATACAACAGTAGATTAATGAACGAACAGATCTGATGATTTTATAATGATGAACACTTATAATAAAAGAAATTTAATACAAAGCATTCATGTGATACATCATTTAACATCTAGCATAAATCAACGATATTTGAATGAAATATTGATCATAGATCTAATATATGAACAACAAATTACAGACATAATTAAAGTGTTGAATAATATGAAATATCATACGATGATAAGACTAAGGCTATATAAACGTATTAACATTCCATAAGATAAAGGAAAAACATAATGGGTAAGAGCCACGCTGTTCTAAATCCAAGGAGTGAACATCTTCTCCATATCAATCTTGATAGTCATATGTCCATAATGTGTCCAAAAAAGAAGATGCTTCACTACTAAGAGTTAACAATATTTAAACCAGTCCAGGATTCAAATGCTCATATCATACAATATAGTGTTGAATCCACAAAAATTATACAATATTACAAAAATAGTGAAAATAGTAACCAGTCATGCATGAGTTGGTTTGTAAAAAATAAACCAAAGTTTTATAAACATAAAAGGCAGGAAACTATAGAATAACTGAGCGTATAATTCAAGGTGTTGTGTTCCATGTAATCATCATCATAATCCTCCATTTCCTGGAAAAAATGATTTGATATTCAGATAACCATACTAATTATTATTCAAAAGAAACTGGCTACAGAATCATAGATTATGTAGGTAGTCTTATTATTAGCAAATGAAATGAAATTAAATATATTTATTTTGATTTTTTATAATAGAAATGAATAAAATAAAATAAAAATTGTTTTACCATTATAAATTAGTAAAAGCAGGATCTGATAGTTCAGAATTTATAATGGCTTTGAAATTGGTTGTGTTTTTTATTATGATATTCCATGACTTCTTGATTATTTTGCTTTCCCTCTCTGTGTGTTCCTTCAAGTCAAAATTCTCTTATTCCAATAGGGCATTCCGAGTAGTCAAGTGTTTCACTTGAGCCTATAAGAGCGGAATATCTTTATAATAACGCTCTATCTAGTCGAGGTAACTATCACAGTGTACTAGGGAAATCACAGACTGACATGGAAAATAGTCGACAATGGGTGCTTCATGTGTCATTGTGGTATGTTCCAGGTCATGACCAATACCTGAAAAACCTTACTTTCCCTTGATACAAGGGGGTAAATTAGACATGAAGTCATACTTCTCAACCTGGGTAACAACCTCTTTCCCGGGGCACTAATTTTATGGGTCTTCACGAGCCAAGAAATTGTCTATATCTCGATTTGAACACCAATCATTGATCTCGATAGGATCAATCGAGCTCAAATTATTACTCTTTTGATTTCTTAGTTTTCTAGAAATCAAATGACCAACATTCTTATTCCTGAAATTTAAATCTGTGCTCTGTGGTTTCTTTCCCTTGTGGAAATTCTTCACAACAGATTTATCATTATTGTTTAAAATAGAGTCGTTCATAGGCACAGGATGATCCTTTTATTTTAATCTGGTAATTACCTATTCCAAAGAGCTTCTAGTTGAAAACCTACATGGTAATACTTTATCCACAGCGGTTTCATCAACAACAGAAACTGGTTCAATAAATTCTGAGCCATCAATCGAATTAATGACCTGGATTTCAGTCACTGGTCTGTCCAAATTAGGGTTTACAATTAAAAGAGGGATGATTGTAGCGTCGATCTGGGTGAAGCCATTTCTGATCAGAAAGGTCTCCCAATTGTCACCTATTTTCAACAAGTGATAAACCAACAAGATTTTAACGAGTCTATGGTGAAACAGACTCGAATCAATACCTTGTCACTTAAATCTCTTAGAAATTTTATAAATACTCATCGACAGGTAAAAAGGCATATCCAACTCAAAACCTATGAAATTCATAAGCAAACGGATGTGGTACAGAAAAACCAGCCCATACTAGCCTTCACAAGTGACAAATTGTTTCAGAATTAAAAGGAGATTGTGCCATCTAGGTTTTAGCAAGGCAATGGGTATACCTTTTGTACACCAAGTGGATTTGCAAGAAACCATGAATAAACTCCATGGGACATCCTCCATATTTTCATTCTTAAACCACCTATCTCCTTTTAAAGGGAGTCATGTCTCCCTTCTCATGAAATCCTTTGTTAATTCCATTTGTACATCGCCTATCTTGGCCCTAAAACCGTCAAAAGTTTGTGCAAAATCTTTTGCAACCTAGTGATTATAGACTTCGAACTTCTTGAGGAACACATCCCATCCATGAGCCTTTAGGTCATCAATAGTGTCATCATGGGATAATAGAGCTTTGAATCTATTTGTCTCGATACGAACCACAGGTTCCATTACCACTATGACAAGGATACAACATATATCACATGGGATAGGTTTGGGTTTCCAACGAACAGGCAGTAGAGAGAGAACTAAGCGAACTGTGATGGCACGAAAAATGAAAGGTTTGGGGACTGTCATAACTCGAACAGAATGGTTAGGGAAAATGAACATAGGGGTCTTGAAAAACTACAAACCATTTCTCATAATGAGTGCCAAACCCTCCACATTAGACAACCCCATACACATAATGAATGGTCTCATTAATATTTTGGGCCAGTAAGGTGAAACGAAAACGCAAGTACAACATGCCTGTACCAATTTAAATGAAGGTTGATATGACTGTTGAGTTTATGAAAACCATATCAACTATTAAGCTAGCGTTTAATGCATTCGACCATTTCACAAATTAATTCAATCGATTAATTATAGAAGCAATGAAATCACGATACCCACAATACTACAAAGATTTTGATAGTGGATTTATTAACAAGCTCATTAGAATTGAGTTAAAACCATATATGAGTACCTTTAAAATGATATTTCTAAGGTAAAAGATATGAAACCAAGCCAAGTTTTATATTTTAAATTCATTCTTACAGTCATGAATTTAAAACAAAACAAAACAAATGAAAAATGCAAACAAAAACTCAATAAGGTAAGCTTAATCCAATCATCGTTTTGAAACTCATAAACATTCACAAATGAAAGGTGATGGCAGCTACAAAAAGCTATAATTTCTCTGTGGGAACTTTGATTGTAATAAGAATCGGAAATTATTGGTGGCTGCCAACAATGGTGACATACTGGGTGAAGCAGTTATCTCTGCATCACTAGAAAATGTATGTTAGAGTGAATCAGATGAAATGATTTTTTTAGAAATAGTTAACAACATGTCAAGCATACTAATCATAAATCAGAAAATAATGCAGTTTAGCATTAGATGTATTTATGTCTAAAAAAATGTCATTCGGTATCTAACTTAGATTATGAGTGTAGCGATTGTTTATGCAGTTGACTTTGATACTGTTGACAGGGCCACTGCTGCCAGCAGGCATCCATAGCCTCGACAAGGATGTCATTTGACCCACTCTAGTACCTCTATCATATCCAAGAGTCATCCATTCATGATATGAGACACCATTGCACTTTATAAAATTGAAATACTTACCTGAGGATCTTCTTAAACCCGGCATTGCTTCGCTGCCAGGAGCCTTTTTCAATACCCTGACGAAGTTTCCTTGGTATCATGCATGCATTTACCCGCTGCCAACAGACCTGTTCAACATCCCAGCGGGTTTACATACACTTCTCACACATTACCGTGATTTCAACCCTCTATAATTTGTTTATAGTTTGCAGAACTTAATAATATTCAAGAGGGCGAGGTGATATTGAAAATCTTGTAGTTTGGAATGAAAAAATTTGATCTTTTACCAATTATTCTTTTGTTTTGATGACCTTCATCATGATTTGAACACTCAGATTTCAGTTAGGAGACCATATCAAGGACAAGAAGGTATAGTTGAGTTGTTTTTCTCAAAACAGGGATAGGGTTAGAAGTTTATTAATGACAATCACGTCTACTTGTAATTTCAATGAAAAACCAGAAACACTAATTTGAATAGAAAATCACTTCTGCTTATTTGAGTTTTAGCACTTACTACTCAGGTGCTTGGAAAGTTATCAACTATTGCTAATGAACGAAAATTATGATTTCCTTACACAAATGAGATGGTGACTCAGACACAATTATTCAGAAAACAAATCAAAATCAAGCAAAATGAAAAGAACCAAAATAAAAAACAGAAAAGAAAATTTAAAAATATTTACAAAAGAGTGGAACAAAAAACATCAAGTGAAATACCTCTTGAGGGATTGGCCATTCATTGGGAAAGTGTCTGGTTGTCCCTCTAAATTATGTAGATGGAAAGAGCTAGGACCCAATTTTTTAGAAATTACAAATGGTCTTAGCCATAGATTTTGGAACTTGGTATGTCCCCCCTTACCCTCATGGGATTTATCTCACTTGAGAACCAGATCTCCAACATCGAAACTCCTATCTGAAGATGAATTCAAATCAAACCATCTTTTTACAATTTTTTGGTGCCAATCCAATTTATACTTTTCTTGTGTCCTCACTTCCTCTAGTTTTAATAAGGCGTTTATTTGATTTTCTAGAGGAGGGCACACCTCTTCTTGAACTTTCTGCGATAATTGCAGAGAAGGAAGTAAGACATGCGGGGGGAGAATTTCTTCTCTTTCATAGACGATGAAGAAAGGGGAATTACCAACAGAGGATTCTGGGGTTACTCTATCATCCCAGAGTGCATTACATAGTGTATTGTGCCAATTCTTGTAATTTTCTAAAACTGTCCTTTTAATAATCTTGATTAAATTTTTGTTTGTTGATTATGCTAGGCCATTTCCTTGAGGGTTGTATATTGTAGAATACTTCAGTTTAATCCCTTTTTCCAAAGCAAAAACGTTCATGTCAGGGACGAAAAGTAAGAGGCGTTATCAAAAACCAAACACTCGGGAATGTCGAATTGAGTGATGATATGAGAGTTCAAAAAAGATACTACCTGATTTGTGTTCACCACTTTCAAAGGTACATATTCGTGCCACCTTGTAAAATAATCCATTTTTGTAAGGATATATGTGTGCTACTGTGAAGAAGAGGGATTAATTGGTCCTATGATTTCTAGGCCCCATTTCTGAAAAGGTGAATCCATAGAAATAGACTGTAAAGGGAATGCTGCCTTTTTCACTCGTCCTACAGCCTTTTGGCAGATTATGCATTTATGGGACAACGTATGGGTATCTTTAAACATGGTAGGACAATAGTACCCATCTCGTAGCACTTTTTGGGTAGTGGTATCTCCACCGAAGTGACCACCGGCTTCACCTACATGAAGTTCAACTAGAACTTTTTCTGACTCTTCCTTTTCTAAACAACGCAGAAAAACACCATTGAAGTTCTTTCGAAATAATACATCATTTATTAAATGGAAAGATGCAGATTTAATCCTAAGTGATCTTCTGTTTTTATAATCAATATTGCAGGGAGAAGATCCATGTGTTAAATAGAATCTGATGTTCTCATACCAAGAATTGGCAGTGGCTTGTGCACAACTGATCTGTTTTTGTTTATGTTGATCCACAATTGAGGTGTTTATTTGACTTTCCCTTTCTTCAATTGAATCAGCCACTAGTTTACACAGGCCTTTACCTATAACAATTTGTGCAGGGGTTATTTCAAGGTCATTTTCCTGTAGTGACGTCATCCAATTTTCTCTTTTCTCACCCAGTTATTTTTGTACTAACAGATTTCTTACAGCTGGGTAAGGAACAATAACCTTGGTTCTGGATTTCAATAGGTAAGACCGAAAGTGTTTCACTTCTTTGAAAACAACATATGGTTGTTGATCTATTGTTGGGTAATTAAGTTATGCTCCTTTAAAAGATGAGCTCATGAAGGCAATGGGTATCTCATTGCTTTCAACATTTTTATGTGTAAGAAAAACAACATAAGATCGGTCAGATGCAAAAGTGTAAAGAGTGAAATCCTAAGAAAAGTCGAGACTCGTCAAGGAAGGGGATTCTATTATTGATTTTCTAATTGAATCGAAATCCCCACTTTCTTGTGATCCCCGACGATACAACACATATTTTTTAATTAAATTTTGTAACAGTCTAACCATTTCTGAGAAGCTTGGGACAAACCTTCTAACGAAATTAATCTTGCCCAAAAAGGACTGCATGGCTTTTTTGGAAGAAGGAGGGGGAAGTTTAGTAACAGCTTGGGTTCTTTCAGGGTCAATAATCATTCTGTCCTTAGATACTATGAACCTAATTAGTTTTCCTTTCTCTATTGCAAAGACCAATTTATTAGGGTTGAGAGATATGCCGAACTTGCAGCATCATTCAAGGACATCCCTAAGGTGAGATAGGTGATCTTTCTTGTTTTTAGAGAAAACAGTGACATCGTCAATATAGACTAGGGATGACTGGTTAATGAGGCCATGGAAATAAATGTCCATTACTCTCTGGAAAGTGTCACCAATGTTTATCATTCCAAAGGGCATTTTCCTGCAGGCGTAAGTGCTCCATGGGGTACGAAAGGTGGTTTTAAGCTAGTCTGAGGAAGACATAAGGACCTGGATATATCCCAAAAAACCATCTAGCAGAGATAGTCTTTCGAAACTAGACACATGTTGTAAAATTTGTTCCATTGGAGGAACGGGATAGTTGTCTTTATCAGATGCTCGGTTTAAGTTCTGAAAATTGACACAGAGTCGAATTTCACCACTTTTCTTCCTTACAGGGACTAGATTAGACACCCATTGCATGTGCCTAACTGGGAAAATTATCTTTGCAGTTAGTAATTTGTTTAGTTATTTCTTAGCAGTGGGTTCCAACTTAGGATGCATCTTCCTCAATTTCCATTGAAAAGGTTGAGTCTGGGGTTTCATAGGGATAACATGTTGTATGATGTTAAGGTCAATTTTTTTCAATTCATCATACGTCCAAGAAAAAACATATTTAAATTATTTAAATAACTTTATTAAAGGGGATTTTTCTTGCTCGGAACATCCCTTTCCCAGATTAATATTTTGAGGATTATCCCTTGTTCCTAAATTAACCATTTCATAGATCAAAGAGGAACTGTTAGTTTTACAATTTACTGCCCCTCTAAATTTATCGTGCAAATCATAAAATTTCTCTAGTCTCACAACATATATGGGGATAGATTTTACCATCTTGGATGTTGATTCAGGAGACCGAGGATCAGATATTACCATGAAGTTGCAAAGGTTATCGTCATGAGTACCTTCATCAATGACTGCACCTTGGAAAGTGTCTTCCATATGTAGGAAGTTGATGATTTGTTGGTCATCATCGAATACTCTCCAATTTGTAATGTTATCCAGGATCGATGGCCTGAACAACAATTCAATTGAAAATTCATTAGGGGAAATACCTTCAGTGGGTAATAGTTTAGAAGCAACATTGGCCAATAAATCAACTTCTGAATTACTTAATCTAGGAATGGAATTTATATTAAATGCTGAAAATTTATGCATCAAATTCCATACCTCGGTTTGGTAGCTCTTAAGATGTGGGGATAAACAATGTATGGCATTTCTTACCTGCTTAACCATGATTTTTGAATCACCGAATACTATCAAATTTTTTACGTCCATATCCAATGTTTTCCTAAGTCCTTGTAGAAGTGTTTTGTACTCGGCCATGTTATTAGTACATTCAAACTCTAACCGTCAAGCTATAAAAGTCTTATTACCTGTAGGATCGATGAGTACATATCAAACACTTGCCCCTTCTTTGGATTTTGATCCGTCAAATTATAAGGAACATATATGTGTGTCGTCAACAGTACTTAGCACACTTGGCAAAGCTTGTGTATGAGTATAGGTTATAACTTCATATTGTTGCCCAGGATCAGTGATAGAAGAAATTTTGGTCATGAAATTACCAAAGAAGGTATTCATTGCCTGTGTTTCAAACGAATTTGCATATGTAAAGAAATTCTCATTCGTATCATTCAGATCTGTTACAATATGTTTAAGATGACGTCCTTTGTTTATCCTTATTTTGTTGGGTTATCCATTTTCAGGCAGCCACAAGTGAGACCAATATGTGATAAAGTAATAGTGTAGCTATTCTGACCAATACCTGCTTAAAAAAAAACCATAAAATTCAGGGATATCAACAACAATAATATCAATTATCTGATGAACCTTAGGATTGGACGATAATCTAATCAGCACATTCTTAAGCTCACCAATTACTTTAACGTTTGTTCAATCTAGCTGAATGATTTTGAGATCAGAAGGTTTAACTTATGCATTTATTTTTTTGCATACAAATAGAGGCATCACGTTTGATGATGTACCAGAATCGACCATACAATTATGTACATTCCTATTAAAAATTTCAAAGGTTAACAAAAAAGGCAAGACATTTTTCCGAGTGTTAACAATAGAATTCTACTGATTTTTTGTTGTTGTCCCTAAAAAAGTGTTATCTACATTTGCTACAATTTTTCTGCTAAGTCCCTTTTGTCTGGAAGTTTAGATGTATTTTTCATTGGAACATTTTTAGCTATGTTTGAATCAATTTCTGCTAAATTTTTTTCTGCTATAATCGTTCTTTTTTCTGTTTTCAGCAACGCTTTGAAGCATTTTCTGCAAAATAAGGGGAAGTTTCATCATTTCAAAAATAGACATATTAGCCCTCAATTGTTTTAGATCTTCAATTAAATCATATTCTAAAACTGGGGATGCTAAGCTTTGTTTAGTTTCAGTTTTCTTTGATTGTTTTGGAAACACATTTTTACTCACTTCAGAAGGGGGTTTGTTTTGTGTTTTGCTTCTTGTGTTGTAGGGGTGGACAATTTCAAACTTCGCTTGGAAGATACTATTCGACAAGTGACTGAAAACAGGGGGAGATTAATCTTCCTCTTATGGTACCTCTTCCTCAACTGCATCGTCAGAATTTTCAGGAGGAACAGAAGAAGAATTATCATGTGCTTATAAGATAGTTTGCAAAGCATACTGTAAACTTTCGAAATTTAGACCTTTTGCGGTTGGGTTTGGCCAGTTAGAAGGAAAAGGTTTTTTGAAAGGAGGTTTAAAACTTCCTTTTCTTGTGGATTCCTCCTCGACTGATCTCTTCAAGTCGACGACCTGATTGGACAGTTTTTGGAAAGCTTTCTGCAAGCTCTCTAAGTCTAAAGTTTCTTGTTGATTCTTAGTTTGAGGAGGTCTGGTGAGAATTTCTATTTTCTTCTTAGAGGATGAGGTTGTTTCAGCTTCACTATTAAGATTATCTTTTAAGCTTAATATATTTTTCTCAATTTGACATGCCTCCTCAAAGGATTCCAGCAATGTGTTCTTTTTAGACCTTTTCACCCATATGGCTATATTATTGTGCAAGGCTTTAGCATAATATGAAATAATTAAACTTTTTGCGGGCATCAAATCTGCAGGGATTTTATTCTTTAAAGTAAGAAATCTTTGGTTAAAGTCTTTCACTTTTTCCTTAGGATTCATTTTTAAGCTGGAGATTTCCATAACCAAGACTTCAGGAGATTTATCATCTATGAATGTTTTCAAGAGACAAGTTTCAAACTTGTCCCAAGAGACGATGGTTTGGGGTTGCTGAGAAAAATATCATGTGGAGGCATTTCCCTCAAAAGTATAAGGAAATAATTTGCATACTACATCCTCGTGTTCAACACTTCAGAGTCTAATGGCCAACATGAATTTCTTTATGTGATCCTTAGCAGATTTCTTTGAATCTGGATCAAATTTAGGCATCCATTTCTCTGGATTCTTAGGTAATAGGTGTTGAGGTCCAGGTACAACCACGACATCTTGATCGAGCCAAGGTATGGCGAGATTATTTTGGTTTTCCATGGGATTTGGTGGTGTCGAAGGCTGAGATGGTTCGGATGAAGAGTCGCCTTCGTCTGAAGACTCTCCTCCTGAAGAGGATGGATAAGAATCAGGTGGAGATGGTGGAAAATCGAGTCCTCCTATTCCAGGGATGAGTTTTTCAGTAGGATTGGTAGTATTTCCACCTAAAGGGTTTTGGGGTAGACCAGTGCCTTGAAGTTTTTGTCGCATATCCGTGAAATCAAGGGGTTGATTAAGTGGCCTATCAGGTTGTCTGATACAGGCTAAGGAACTATGCGTTCTTATGAGTGACTGATGAACTATTTCTTGGACGTCGGCCCCTTGAGGAACTAGTGTCACTGGTTCAATGGGAATCTCAGGGTTATCGTTTGAGGTAGTTTTTGTTTCAAGTGTAGCATTATTTTTTGAGCGACTACGCGTTACGACATGAATGCGAGTGTGTGGGGGAGGAATCTTGTGACCTCCACGTGCCATCAATTTAATTCACGCCCTCCTTCTAGCATGATTTGTTGGCGGGTGTAAGTGACACACTGTCAACTAGAAGGTCAAATCTGGACCGGGGTTGTCTAAATAACCCAAGCCATTTGGAATGAAATGACCTGATGGGTTTAATGGCTCTGTTGACCAACTAAAGTCCTAAAAAAAATAGTAAATGAAATAAACTAATCTAAATCTATAATACTAAGGATATAAATTCAATAATTACAAATGTCTCAATAAGGAAATGAATATGTGTGTATGCTTATATACAATATATATACAATATTGCAAGATTTCAAGGATATCTTGCGAAATAGATGTTTTTTGAAGATGTTTATGAAGTAGAAAAAGAAAGCACATACATTTTATATTTTTTTGTTTCATATTTAAAATCTAAAGAACTAAAGAATACTAATCAAACACAAATGAAATAAGAATAGAATAACAGTCAAAGCTAATTTAAACTATTCTTATTTCATTGATATATAAACTAACAAAAGAACTAGAATATGAGTAAACTAACATGTGGTTAATCACCTAATGAGTTATGTATATACGCAATTCAAACTCCCATCTATCCTACCTGTGAGGGAAAACTTGTAACAAGATGGTACTAACACTCCCAGAACAAACTCAAGGGTGTTTTGGAGCAGGAATACAAGAGCAGATTAATGAACGAATAGATCTAATGATCTTATAATGATGAACACTTATAATAAAAGAAATTTAATTCAAAGCATTCATGTGATACATCATTTAACATATAGCATAAATCAACGATATTTGAATGAAATATTGATCAAAGATTTAATATATGAACAACAAATTACAGACATAATTAAAGTGTTGAATAATATGAAATATCATACGATGATAAGACTAAAGATGTATAAACGTATTAAAATTCCATAAGATAAAGGAAAAACATAATGGATAAGAGACACGTTGGTCTAAAGCCAAGGAGTGAACATATTATCCATATCAGTCTTGATAGTCATATGTCCATAATGTGTCCAAAAAAGAAGATGCTTCACTACTAAGAGTGAACAATGTTTAAACCAGTTCAGGATTCAAATGCTCATATCATAAACTAAAGTTTTATAAACATAAAAGGCATAAAACTACAGAATAATTGAGTGTATAATTCAAGGTGTTGTGATCCATGTAATCAACATCATAATCCTCCATTTCCTGGAAAAAATGATTTGATATTCAGATAACAATACTAATTATTATTCAAAAGAGACTGGCTACATAATCATAGATTATATAGCTAGTCTTATTATTAGCAAATGAAATCAAATTAAATCTCTTTATTTCAATTTTTATAACAGAAATGAATAAAATCAAAACAAAATCATTTTACCATTAGAAATTAGTAAAAGAAGGATCTGACAGTTTGGAATTTATAATGG
>JZKD02S2232147.1:0-15989 GCA_000966675.3 Picea glauca | reverse complement strand
CATACAAAGATCTAAACTAGTTAAGCAAATCAACATTAAGATTAGCAATAAACATGGGCTGAAAATGGCACTTAAGAGGCAATAGAGGATGACTGTTGTAAACATGTATTTTCTGTAGAAAATTGCAGCCTTATGGCTGTAGCATTCAATGGCATGCAACAACAAAATCAACCATGGAGAAGTGCCAAGAACTAACCCAAAAAGTGTGCCTTAGTTAGTAGACTAGATGAGTAAAGTTAGAGAGCTAGTATAGGGTTAGTTTAGTAGTTAAGAGAGAGTTAGTAGCTAGGGTTATGCAACCTTAATGGTTGTAGGTTAAAGTTTGTAACAACAATTAAAATAGTGGGAGAGAGGGGACACCATAGTAGGGGAAGACTCTTTTCAATGTGGCAAACCAACTCCAAGCAAGAGATCTTTCAAAAGACAAAAAATCATGTTTCCCAAGGCAATGATTTTATATCTCCAATGCAAAAAATAAATGACTACTGCCTTTACTATTGGGTTAATGGAGTCAAATAAATGAACTAGAGATGCTACTTCATTGAGGGTGTAAATCCTCTTACTTCCCAAGGCAAGTATCTCTAATTAGGGTTTGAGAATAAGGGGTGTAAATCCTCTTACTTCATCAAACAAACCCTTGCAACATCAATGAACTTTAAGCAATAAATGATGGAGACTAGAGTGTGGGTGTAAATACTCTTACTTCCCACTTAGCTCCTAGCACAACAATCCTTGACGTTAAAAAATGGATATCATAAGAGTAAAAGACCATACCAAAATCAAGAAAGATGTTAAGATAATCCACCATAAAAAGCTAGAAAGCATTCATCCAAGGCTAGTGTTTCACTCCTCCATCAACCATTCACAATAGATAGCCATAAACAAGTGCACAAGAGACAAAAGAAGCCAAGTGTAGCAAAAATTTCAAATCAAGTCCTTTCACAAGAGGGAGAGTTACGTCCAAATGAGATCTTATGATCTCTTATTTATACAAAATGTCACCAAAGTGACTTGTCCACATATTAAGGGGTAAACCACAAGACTAGGGGTCAACAACCCTAATATTGCCCCCTTTAACAAAGTAATATTAACAATTCATTAAAAGTTTCACTTTTGCACAAATAAAACCCTAATTTTACATGGACGTCACCCCTTTAAGGGGAGTTTTACCACTTGGTACAAGTCATTGGTGTTGGAGTATGGTATACCTCCAAAGGCCACATGTCAAGCATCTATGGAATCTCCTCATGGCCAAGGCCTCATCCTCCTCAAAACATCCATGTGTCAATGAGTGGCAACACCACCACCAAATCCTAGCCCCCCAAGTATGACGTCAAGCTAAAAAAGAAGATGTTTTTCCCCTCCTGGGAAAATCGTTTGGCATGTGAGAGGTAGGCTAGGTCTTCCACATCATCTTCTAGGTCTTCAATTCTTCATCTATGTGATCTAGCATGTGGACCCTTGGCATCCAACCTGTGGGCTTGCAACCCCATGGAAGCCCAAGCTAGGCTTGTTCTCCCAAAAATGACCACCAATTAGGTCTTGCAAAGACAAATGAGCATGCTCTCCAAGGATCTCAAGTCATAACATCATGATAAGTGAATCCAATCAATAAATGAGACAACTAAGTATGTGTATCAAAGATCACTATATCAAACAATTAATTGCTCAAAGACATTATGCGACTTGTCAAGCTTGAATATGGGAGGGTTGACGAGGTGTTCTATTGGGTATATTTTGCCCCAAGTCAAGGAGAGTTTCCAAGAGATCCCTCTCTAAGCCATGTAAAGTGGATGAAGTGGTTGGGGTCAAGACTCAATGGACATAGGGCTCATGATATATAAGGGGTCGTAGTGTCTCATTCATGGGTGCCTTTGTAGAGGGTGTGTGGTACCTTCATCCGCAATACACTTTTTCCAAGCCCATTAATTGTCATTCTTTTATTCTTTCATAATTTTAAGGAGAGGTTGAAGGCCACTTCCCTCGCGTGGTGACCAGATAATGGCAATGTCACCCACAAACACCTAGTGGAAATGAGAATGCTGGCTCATGAGACCCCCTTTCTCTCGACCATTCAATTGAGAGTCATTACCCTGGTTTGGTGACTAGATGATGACAATGTCATACCACTAGATATTCATGGACGTAATAGGTCAGATCGTGATGACACCTCCTATCCTTCAACTAACCTTTTAAGCATTCTTTATTATATTGTGGGTCCCATTTACTCAAAGATAAGTGTTTCATTGCTTTCTTGGGTGATCCCTAGGTGAACCATCTAGAAGGTTCATACAAGGTTTTTATCTTTTACCCAACATCAATCCCTTTGGGCCTTCAACCCCTTCTTCCCATAGAATGAGGGACAACCCCTTCTTGGGTCAATACACTCTAAAATCCCAAGAGATAAGGAAATGGAGGGGAATAATGATGGAAAGTGATAAGTATGGTCGAGAACGGTACAATGGCTCTTTAAGGAATTTCCTAGTAGCAAATCCATCCCCAAGGAAGACCTCTTACTAGGGAACAATGTCAACCACCAAGGTGAAGTAAGGAAAAAGGCATAATGTCCAAGCATATATCATGAAATCTAGAGCAATCTAAGATACAACATACTCATTTGGCTTAAATATTGAAATGATGCTCACCATAACACTGACTTGTACCTCATGGAGCAAGGCCCATAGCCTTACGGAAGCCATATGATGTGGTGGATGTCATTTGAAAATCTAATACACCCCCCCACACAAATGCAAAGAATATAACACATACCTAACACCCAAGATCTCCCTCAAAGAACCATGTCAGGGCCATTCAAAACAAATCAAATTATAAAACATGGTTAGCCAAAGTTCATAAAAAACATTAGTTCTTAAAACATTCAAAGTAAGTTGCAACATAAGATATAAGCCATGTGAGACAATTCACCCCAATATCCTCTTCAAACACCACACCAGCGCAGGACACTATGTGAGTAGACAAGTTTAAATATGGGAAGGCCTTCATCCAACCCTATTAGGTTTGCCATCTAGATAAGAAATAAAATAACCTAGGTAAAGGGATAGGTCTAGAGAATGACAGGGAAAGTAAAAACCCTTCAAGAGTCAGTGCGATAGTGATATGGTTTTAGGGCTTACTTCATGGCACATGGTGTCATTAAATCCATTTCTATGAGTGCCTTTGTGGAGGGTGTGNCATACAAAGATCTAAACTAGTTAAGCAAATCAACATTAAGATTAGCAATAAACATGGGCTGAAAATGGCACTTAAGAGGCAATAGAGGATGACTGTTGTAAACATGTATTTTCTGCAGAAAATTGTAGCCTTATGGCTGTAGCATTCAATGGCATGCAACAACAAAATCAACCATGGAGAAGTGCCAAAAACTAACCCAAAAAGTGTGCCTTAGTTAGTAGACTAGATGAGTAAAGTTAGAGAGCTAGTATAGGGTTAGTTTAGGAGTTAAGAGAGAGTTAGTAGCTAGGGTTATGCAACCTTAATGGTTGTAGGTTAAAGTTTTAACAAAAATTAAAATAGTGGGAGAGAGGGGACACCATAGTAGGGGAAGACTCCTTTCAATGTGGCAAACCAACTCCAAGCAAGAGATCTTTCAAAAGACAAAAAATCATGTTTCCCAAGGCAATGATTTTATATCTCCAATGCAAAAAATAAATGACTACTGCCTTTAATATTGGGTTAATTGAGTCAAATAAATGAACTAGAGATGCTACTTCATTGAGGGTGCAAATCCTCTTACTTCCCAAGGCAAGTATCTCTAATTAGGGTTTGAGAATGAGGGGTGTAAATCCTCTTACTTCATCAAACAAACCCTTGCAACATCAATGAACTTTAAGCAGTAAATGATGGAGACTAGAGTGGGGGTGTAAATACTCTTACTTCCCACTTAGCTCCTAGCACAAAAATCTTTGACGTTAAAAAAATGATATCATAAGAGTAAAAGACCATACCAAAATCAAGAAAGATGTTAAGATAATCCACCATAAAAAACTAGAAAGCATTCATCCAAGGCTAGTGTTTCACTCCTCCATCAACCATTCACAATAGATAGCCATAAACAAGTGCACAAGAGACAAAAGAAGCCAAGTGTAGCAAAAATTTCAAATCAAGTCCTTTCACAAGAGGGAGAGTTACGTCCAAATGAGATCTTATGATCTCTTATTTATACAAAATGTCACCAAAGTGACTTGTCCACATATTAAGGGGTAAACCACAAGACTAGGGGTCAACAACCCTAATATTGCCCCCTTTAACAAAGTAATATTAACAATTCATTAAAAGTTTCACTTTTGCACAAATAAAACCCTAATTTTACATGGACGTCACCCCTTTAAGGGGAGTTTTACCACTTGGTACAAGTCATTGGTGTTGGAGTATGGTATACCTCCAAAGGCCACATGTCAAGCATCTATGGAATCTCCTCATGGCCAAGGCCTCATCCTCCTCAAAACATCCATGTGTCAATGAGTGGCAACACCACCACCAAATCCTAGCCCCCCAAGTATGACGTCAAGCTAAAAAAGAAGATGTTTTTCCCCTCCTGGGAAAATCGTTTGGCATGTGAGAGGTAGGCTAGGTCTTCCACATCATCTTCTAGGTCTTCAATTCTTCATCTATGTGATCTAGCATGTGGACCCTTGGCATCCAACCTGTGGGCTTGCAACCCCATGGAAGCCCAAGCTAGGCTTGTTCTCCCAAAAATGACCACCAATTAGGTCTTGCAAAGACAAATGAGCATGCTCTCCAAGGATCTCAAGTCATAACATCATGATAAGTGAATCCAATCAATAAATGAGACAACTAAGTATGTGTATCAAAGATCACTATATCAAACAATTAATTGCTCAAAGACATTATGCGACTTGTCAAGCTTGAATATGGGAGGGTTGACGAGGTGTTCTATTGGGTATATTTTGCCCCAAGTCAAGGAGAGTTTCCAAGAGATCCCTCTCTAAGCCATGTAAAGTGGATGAAGTGGTTGGGGTCAAGACTCAATGGACATAGGGCTCATGATATATAAGGGGTCGTAGTGTCTCATTCATGGGTGCCTTTGTAGAGGGTGTGTGGTACCTTCATCCGCAATACACTTTTTCCAAGCCCATTAATTGTCATTCTTTTATTCTTTCATAATTTTAAGGAGAGGTTGAAGGCCACTTCCCTCGCGTGGTGACCAGATAATGGCAATGTCACCCACAAACACCTAGTGGAAATGAGAATGCTGGCTCATGAGACCCCCTTTCTCTCGACCATTCAATTGAGAGTCATTACCCTGGTTTGGTGACTAGATGATGACAATGTCATACCACTAGATATTCATGGACGTAATAGGTCAGATCGTGATGACACCTCCTATCCTTCAACTAACCTTTTAAGCATTCTTTATTATATTGTGGGTCCCATTTACTCAAAGATAAGTGTTTCATTGCTTTCTTGGGTGATCCCTAGGTGAACCATCTAGAAGGTTCATACAAGGTTTTTATCTTTTACCCAACATCAATCCCTTTGGGCCTTCAACCCCTTCTTCCCATAGAATGAGGGACAACCCCTTCTTGGGTCAATACACTCTAAAATCCCAAGAGATAAGGAAATGGAGGGGAATAATGATGGAAAGTGATAAGTATGGTCGAGAACGGTACAATGGCTCTTTAAGGAATTTCCTAGTAGCAAATCCATCCCCAAGGAAGACCTCTTACTAGGGAACAATGTCAACCACCAAGGTGAAGTAAGGAAAAAGGCATAATGTCCAAGCATATATCATGAAATCTAGAGCAATCTAAGATACAACATACTCATTTGGCTTAAATATTGAAATGATGCTCACCATAACACTGACTTGTACCTCATGGAGCAAGGCCCATAGCCTTACGGAAGCCATATGATGTGGTGGATGTCATTTGAAAATCTAATACACCCCCCCACACAAATGCAAAGAATATAACACATACCTAACACCCAAGATCTCCCTCAAAGAACCATGTCAGGGCCATTCAAAACAAATCAAATTATAAAACATGGTTAGCCAAAGTTCATAAAAAACATTAGTTCTTAAAACATTCAAAGTAAGTTGCAACATAAGATATAAGCCATGTGAGACAATTCACCCCAATATCCTCTTCAAACACCACACCAGCGCAGGACACTATGTGAGTAGACAAGTTTAAATATGGGAAGGCCTTCATCCAACCCTATTAGGTTTGCCATCTAGATAAGAAATAAAATAACCTAGGTAAAGGGATAGGTCTAGAGAATGACAGGGAAAGTAAAAACCCTTCAAGAGTCAGTGCGATAGTGATATGGTTTTAGGGCTTACTTCATGGCACATGGTGTCATTAAATCCATTTCTATGAGTGCCTTTGTGGAGGGTGTGTTTTCTCTTGAGTTACCCCATATTTACGCATTATTTTTTTCCAAACCCCTTATCAACAATCTTTATAGTCCGCTTTTTTATCATATTTGCAAGTCCCCTTTTATAATGTTTCAATCTTTAGCATTGCTATTTGGGATCGGGGTGAGCAATGAAAGAGTAGAGCTCAAGTTTGGACTCGCTTTTGTGAGTCCTTTCTTGATTTAGCATCAATTTCTTATTCTTTAAATAGCAACCGCAATCAACCTCTAGGCCTTCAACCCCTCTTCTCATGAGAGAATGAACCATGACCCATTGCCGACATTTAGTACACTATGAGAGGTTACAGGATGGAAAGTGTTAAGTATGGTGGGCAACAAGACAATACCCTTGTGAGCCCCCCCCCCAGGAGAAACAAGGCAACAAACATAATTGCTCAGACCAATGATCCATCATCCAACTTCAACCAAATATCCTCATACACATGCCCGACAAATTAAGCACGACACTTTGCATGAAATAAGGACTAACATACCTCATGATGACGATGGCTTACCATCTCTCATAGATTGGGTTGTTTGGATGTGATGAGCCTTGGTTGATTTGTAGCTGTAAAGGTGAATGAGGGGGGCTACTGGGATGCCATCTGTGGACATGTTGATCACCATCGTGATCGGGATCATGTTCTCCATTGTGGGCCACGAGACATGATCTCCCCTAGTTACCCCTAGGCATGGGGGGGTAACAGGTCCGATGGGACGCAAAGGTTGACGAACACACGGGTTCATGAGTGCATTGGTTCGTGAAGGGGCCATGTCGATTCGTTTGGGTGCGTTGGTCCGTAAAGGGGAGTGACACACCCAAAGGACATGATGATTCATGAAGGTGATGTTTGGAGTCCATATAAGAGCACAAGACACACAACCAAGAAGGAATAGAGAAAGTGAAGAGGAAAAGATCAGCTATGAGGTTTTGCAGCGAATTTGGACAAGAAGGGGCAAGCTCCCTCAAGGAGCCAAGTCTCTCCACTTGGGAGGACTTGTGCTGCCTTGAGGTGATTTTGTGGACAAAGTTGGGGCTACCTTCTTTGGGTTGAGTCTAGCAGTAGGAAGGGTGACTTTGGAGCTTGGGGAAGTCTTGTTGCAAGTTTGGCTTACGCTGGCAGCAGGTAGGGTGACTTTGGAGCTTTAGGAAGTCTTGTCGCAAGTTTGGCTTAGGCATGCTATGAGACAGAACCACAGGTCTCTGTGAAATCTTGTGACAGAGAAGAAATGGTGAGCCTAAGGTGGATGCACATTTAAGGTGCACTGCAAGAGTTGCGAAAGTTGTTGCGATAGATGAGTCTTGGTGTGACGAATCTGTGTATGAATGTATTGGTGAGGTGAGGTGAGTCATGTGACTCTGCCCAAATTGTAAACCAAGGCGATAGTGCTCATGTTGTAACTATTTTGCAATAATAAGACTTAGTCGAGTGTTGGCCACGTCTTATGCCGCCCGCACTATATCTGTGTGTCTCTTGTTTGTTTCGCAAGTGTTATATTCGTTTCATGGATGTATGCTTAAATGACTAATTGTTAACATTGTTAACAAATCGTCTATACAAGTGAGTTACAACAAAGTATGAGTGTAACTCGTTTGTATCCTAGAACGAGGTATGAGTATGCTCTAGGTGAAGAGACATACTCCAAATGAAGTATCCTTGGTGTTGCCAAGCAGCCAAGTGAGAATCGTCGCGGTGTCACATGCCCTCAAGAGGTGCACAATCACAAGATTCAAGTAAGCACACTGTGGGGACGTGACAGATAGAGTCTTACTTATACCAAACCTTCTCGATGCCAATATCTGGGAAGTCGAGAGTATCTTGGAGGAACGAAACTAGCCTACAAGGGGTCCAGAGAGAGCGTGAAGGTGCAGGAAGTTTGCACCTTCAAATTCAGTGCATGGAAATGCTTACTACTCTCCTCCATGAGTTTTCCATGTACAACCTCCTCCACCTCGGCAATGGAGGCAGTCCAACCCCTTTCTCAAACGACTGTGCCTATGAATTAATTTGTGTTTTAGTGCCCTATTTGAAGATTCCCTGTTGGGAGCGAATCTTGTTTTGTTCTTGACGTCAAAGGACATCACTCTAGGAATGGAGAGCTCCCTAGGCTTTGTTTCTGCCAGCGTTTCTCTGAGAATTTAATTCTCGAACTCAACCTCCAAAACTCTGTTTGAAAGGGAATTTACATTTGCTTGAAGTTGTGCCATTAATTTAGCAAAGTTTAGAAGTTGAGCTACCAACTACCATGGATCTGTAAAGAGAATTACCGTGTAAGCAGTACTGGGAAGAGGGAGGGACGAGGTATGGAGAGAATAGGGGATAGGATGAGGAGAAGGGAGGCGGGGAGAAGGGGCACACGAGGAGGGAACAATGCGTGAGTGTTGTCGCCAGAGAGGAGAAGGGGTTCATGGTCTCTGGAGTAGTCGGGAGGGTAGAGGGGAAAGAGAGTGAAGGACACCGCGGAACAAAGGGAGACATGGGTTATGAGGCCATGGGTACCCACACACAGGGAAGCTCTCACAGGAAGATAAGGCGGTTTCCAACCCGCAGTCTTAATCGACGGGGTCACAGTCTTATCTCACAGACTCCATAGAACAGGTGCAAAACGCATGCAGCTAAAAATTGTGCAGGCAAAATGTCGGGGGTTGCAGAGCGCAGCCACGGGTAGAGATTGCAGACGCAGACGCAGACGCAGACGCAGCCATAGAATACAAGTACGAATAGGGTATAAATGCATGACTGTGCATGTGCTAATAATGCTAGAGCCTAGAGCCGATTGACAGAGGAGGTTACAAAATTCGGCTATGAACAACTTCAAGAGTCACCCCGTGTGTTCTTTTATGCGTTAAACATGTGCATGATGTGCGATTCCCAGTATCATGAGCTACCAAAGTGCTTCAAAGTCAACAATTCGAGGTAGTGATTAATCCAAAAAGTATCCTTAAATATTTGTTTTAACTTTGTGTTGCGCTAAATCTAATTGGACCTAAGTCAATTGCAAAGGGGCACTTACGCTCGGAGCCACTCGGGTGGATTAGTGGACGGCTAAGAGCCAATATCAGGAGGATATGGACTAGACAAAAAAATATCATCCTTAAGCTCCAACAATAGTTTGTATCTATAACACAAAATAAACAACTATCAACCCATAAGAAAATTTAGCAAGTTAACCCTACTTAAACAAGGAGTCATATTATTTTCTTTCAAATCAAAGACGAGACCTCAATTCTATTGAGCTACTAAGATGCTTCAAATCCAACAACTCATAGTAGTGTCTCATCCAAAAAGTATCCTGGGATATTTGTTCTAACTTTGTTGTTGCCCTAAATCTACTTGGAACTTGGAACTATGGAGATTACAAGGAAGATATGAAGGTGGATTGGTAGATGGCTAAGAGCCAATCCCAAAAGGATAACGGATTAGACGAAAAAATCCTCTTTGTGCTCCACCAATGGTTTTTCAACACTATAGAGTAAAAAATGCCAAGTCCATATGTAGATTTGAGCCTCCAAATCTGGTTTAATTGAACATTCAACATAGGGTAGAGTCCCATGTAGCCATCAATTGGATTATACTTTTTGAAGCCCATACTTGTTATAGTTCCTATCATTCCATAAAGTGCTCAAGAATGATTTAGAGAAAAACGATTTTCATATTTTCCTTTCTTTGTACATATAACAACGAGTTGTTTCTTTTCCTAGAAAATTACATAAGTAATTGCATATAGCAACGTGCTATTTTTTTTCTAAATTACATAAGCAATTGCATATATCAACGTGTTATTTTTTTCTCAAAAAGTTACATAAACAGTGACATCATTAAAAAGGTAAAACTATGATCGATCCACATTCAAAATAAATACAAGTGTTTCATTATATCTACGGTGCATGCATAAGACATGTGGAGTGACCTTTCTGTAGGATGCTAGTGATCTAGGTACCTTGTTCCAATATCAATCCAATTTTTGAAAGGCCATCCACTATGTTGTTCCCTTCCGTGTATATGTGAGACAAAGAGACATATGAGAAAGTTGTCATCTGCAATTGTATATCATCATAAAGACGCATTAAGGTGAAATTTGTGATTTGAGATTCCTTTCTAATCCATTTGATGATCATGAGAGAGTCATAAAAAACTTGAATTTGTTGAACCCCTTTTTCTTGGGCCAGCTGAAGAAGTAATTTAAGTGCCACCAATGCATAGAAGTTATTAGTTTCTTGGCCAATACATGTTTTCAAGGATATACAGTTAGTGAGGGAGATATATAAAATTCCTCGTGCACCTCCTTTGGGAGGATTTCCTTGTGAAGCTCCATCAAAGTATGCTCAAGGAAGAGCCTTGTTTACTACCTCTTCTACGATTTTATGTCTAGATTGTTTTTCATCCACCTATGGGTAAGCATTTAAGATATTGAGACATTGAATCACACATTTGAGAGAGAGGATCTCATTTCCTTCAAATAAGCTTAGATTCCTAGCTAGCCATACTCCCCAGGCTATGTTAAGGGCTTGATCTTATTTGTGTCCTTTCTGGAATACCAAGATCTAAAGGCTTCTTCCATATCTACTCCTTCCCATAAATTTTTCAGTCCTATCTGTTAGGATGCTTAGACTCTTAAGAGTTAGTTAAGATTAACTTAGTCTAATGTGTCGTTAGGTTAAAGTGTGTTTCTTGGTTTTTTTTCTTTAGTATTCATTAGTATGCATTGTAATATGACAGTCACGATATGTTCCCAACATAGATTGATCTGATGGCTCATATTCTCCTCGACCTTATCGACTATATTGATCCATGACTTAACACCCGATTGGTCCATGATTTTTATTTAAAGGGAATGGAGGGTCATTTATTAATGATCGATTATGAGAAACTCTCTGTAACATATTTTCTTTTGCATTAATAAATTGTTCTAACTGGCCGCGTTGATTGGGGTCGTGGATGTTTCCCCACAGGGGTTTTACTACGTAAAAACATTGGTATGTTGATCTTTGATTTGGTTGTGTGACTGGTTACCAAAGGTGTTCATCCTCTATTGGAGTAATTGTGTTGTCGAACATGGTATCAGAGCGCATTTGAAGACTTGCTCCCATTGTAGATCGAGATCTTGAAGCCGTGTTGTCACATCTTTGGTTTTTTCTATTTACGTATGTTTCTGGGCCAAGAGGACTATTCCATTGCATCCAACGCACTTCTTCAACTAGAAACATTCTTCGTTTCACTCAAAAAGGTTTTCATTTTCCCAAGATACGACCATTTCAGTCAGATCTGGAGGTATAACGCTTGAATACACTTTTTTAATCTTTTACACAAATAATATTTCAGTTTCTATTTTGGTTTTCTTTGCCCTACGCTCTGTGCAATCTCGACAAATTAGAAATAGAGCAAAAATGGTTTTCTTATCTGTGTATGCTCTTTGTCGTGCACTCTGTGTGATCTCAGTAAATCAGAAATGGAGGGGAAACTTGTATTTTCCGAGTAAATTAACCAAGATCTAACCCTTGTTGTCGAGAAGCAAATTTTTGTGTATGTGTGAATGCATGAAAATATTTTTTTATTGAGCACACACTCCAAGGCCGTCTTCATCAACAATAACAACAACCCCAACCCTCATGCTTAAAACTATAATGTGTTTTTCACTAGCTCACTTGGTTGAAAGTTATTTTACTTAGCAAGAGGTCTTGAGTTCAAGTCTTTTTATTCTTACTTTTTTGAAAAAATTCATACATTCATTGTAAAATGCATTTCACTTAATTATAAAAGTGAATCACTATTAAATAACTTTAATATTTTATTTTAAGTTTCTTTTTGCATGCAACTTTCTTTTACAAAGTAACTTCATCGTAAAAGTGATTCTCATTTATTCTATAAAAGTGGATAATTTCATAAGTAACTTATTTAAAAGTGAACTTATAGGCACAGATAGATAAGGAGGAGCATCACCACGTGAGCCAACTTCTACTTGTCACGTGGCTCTTTGGTTACCGTTTGTGCCTTTTTTTCAAAAGGGCATAACTTTCACGTCTGAAGTCTTTTTTCATTGTCGTTTTTTTTAAACAAACTATTTTTTCGATAGCTTTCCATCTAGACCATCGGTTTCAGTTTTTAAATCCATATTCTTTACATATTTAATATGGCTTGTCCCGGTGATATTTTGATGACCAATATCAACTACTTCTCCTGGAAATCCCATATGGATGATGTATTAAGAAGTAAAGGATTGTACTGAATTACCTTGGGAAAAGAACAAACTTCCATTGATGCCAAAAAAATAAATCCAAATGGGATAATAAGAATCACAAAGCATGTGGACTAATTGAAATTCCCATCTCTCTTTATTTAGGGTTTCACCTTCAAGAACTTGATGACCCAGATAAAGCTTGGGAAAAGCTTGGGAAAATCTTGAATTCATGTTCGGTAAACACAACATAATTTGAGCCCACCAAATAGAAAATCAGTTAATGACTTTAAGTCCCAATGATTTTCCTTGCATTAAAGATTATTTATCTAAGTTTAAAACACTTAGAATTTTATGTATAGATTGCAAAATATATTTGAAGGAAGATCGATGCATCTATATTATTCTTTCTAAGTTTGTAGTGCACATTATGTCTTTGTATTTACCTTTTATGCCACCAGAGACGCTCTAGCAAGTGTCTATAAAGATCCCACTCTTGAGTCTTTTGTGATGCCTTAATTAGAGAGAAAGATAAACTTATGCAACTTCGAGTGATCAGCACTGCAGGTACCTCCAACAAAGCCTTAGTGGCCCAGTGGAAAGATAAATTAAAGAATCCCAAGAAGCAACATCCTCACCACAACAAAAAGCAAAACAAGGGTCCCGAACCCTGTCCTCTAACTTCTGCTCCTAATGGTGACAAAGGAGAAAAATCCAAAAGTAAGAAGATTGATTGGCATTTCAACTTTTGTGCGAAAGATAACCATGTGGAGTCTAAATGTTTTAAAAATATGGAAGCCTTAGAAGCAACAATGAAGAAGCACGACATCAATATTGGTTCTTCTTCTTCTTCTTCTTCTCATGGACATGCACTTTCTTCTTTTGGTTTCTCCGTCAATGCAACTTCTACTTATTCTTCTGATGAGTGGCTTATTGATTCTGGAGCATCTTATCATACAGCTAAGGATAAAGCCATCTTTTCTTCTCTTAATGAATGTAACACCAAGAAAATATTTGGTGGTGATGCTAGATCTCTTAGTATTGTAGCGTCTGGAACAATTCGGGTAGATAATGGTCATTTCAATGATGCATTAAGTGATACAAGTATTTCCTACAACCTTCTATAAGTGTATCCGATCACTCATTCAAGTGAAGGAAAAACCATAGTGTTTTCACCTCACCAAGTTGTAGCAAGGATTTAAAAGATCCTAAGCATGTCCTTGCAACATGAATTGTTGATGATATCACTAGGTTGTACAATTTGACAACTTTGGGTCATCATTCTTTCCATTAGTTTTTGTTTCTCATAGGGATGACTTGAGCAAAATTTGGCATGAGTAGTTTGGTCATCTAAACTATCGCTCATTACAGCAACTATGTAATCAACACATGGCGACGGGTCTTACTCTTGTTTCTTCCAGAGATGGTGTTTGTGTCAGTTGTGTTCTCGGCAAACATCATCGGGACAATTTTGACAAACATGTCTCTTGGCACACCTCGACCCCTTTGCAGCTTGTTCATAGTGATTTGTGTGGTCCGCTTCTTCTTCTTCTTTCTTTGGGTGCAAGTATTTCTTAACTTTCATTGATGATTTCTCCAGACACAATTGGTTTTACTTCTTAAAACTTAAGAGTGAAGTTTTTGACAAGTTTTTGGCCAATAATTCCCTTGTAGAAAAACAATATGGACATCAAATTCAAAGGTTAAGAACATATAATGGAGGCAAATATGTTAACAATAAATTTACAAGTTGATGCACTGCACAGGGAATTCAGATGCAACATGATGCTCCATATACACCACAACAAAATGGTGTTGTTGAAAGACAAAATCGTACATTAAAAGAAATGGCTAATTGTATTATCCAATCTAAAGGATTAAGTCTTCATTATTCAACGGAAGCCATTAACTGTGCAAATTACATAGTAAATCGCACACCCACAAAGGCTCTAAAAAATATAACACCGGAAGAAGCACGGAATAAAATTAAGCCAGATGTAGGCCACTTCCATGTATTTGGAAATGTAGCATGGGCTCGCATTCCTAATGAGAAAAGGAAATTGTTATAGCCTAAAAGTGAGAAGTGTATTTTTTGGGGGTATTTTGAAGATGTCAAAGGTTATCGACTTCTTCAACCTCATTCCAGTGAAATTATTATTAGAAGAGATGTTAAATTTGATGAAAATCTCTTGGCCTGCTAGCCTAATTCGATGTTTGTGCCATCTTCGGCGTATGTGCCATCTTCTTTTCCTATTTTGGTTTATTCTTCTTCAGATGATGACAATGGGGATTAAAATCCACCACTTCTTACCTTCCTCTAGATGAGTCCATTGAACATGAACTTGCACTAGCACCACTGCTTCCTAGATGGGTTTGTTCAACACGAGAAGCAGTCGATGATCTTGTCGGTGATCCTTCGTATCAACGTCGAACATGTTCATAGTTCCAGTGAGCCTCTTCTCTTTTGGCTCAAGTTTTAGAGACTCGTGATCCATAAACATTTGCATAAGCTTCAGGTCATCCAAATTGGGAGACAACAATGAATGAAGAGTGTCGCTCTTTAATGGCGAATGATACTCAGGACCTTGTACCTCTTCCAAAAGGAAGAAAACTTGTCAGATGTAAATGGGTGTACATAACTAAGTATGCATCATATGGAAGTGTTGAAAGACACAAGGCCCAGTTAGTTTCCAAGGGGTTATCTCAAGTTTGATGGTGTTGACTATAACGAAACCTTTTCCCCCATATCAAAAATGAATTCCATCTGCATTGTTCTATCCCTTGTTGCTTCACATAAATGGGAGTTCGATCAAATGAAAGTTGAATCTACCTTCTTGCATGGTGATTTGCAAGAATAAATTTACATGGAACAACCTCCTGGCTATGTCCAGAATGACTCCAACCTTGTTTGTCACCTTAAGAAATCTATTTATGGTCTTAAGCAAGCTCCTCAAGCTTGGTATGCCAAAATGGACAACTTTCTTCTTGACACTGAATTTTCTAGATGTCATTTTGATGCTAATGTCTATAGCAGGAAAGTAGGAATCCATCTCATAATTCTTATTCTTTATGTTGATGACCTTATCCTCACTAGTAGTGACCCTAAACTTCTAACCCATGTGAAAACCAGCCTCAAAAAGAAATTTGAAATGACAGACTTAGGCTATTTGCATTATGTCCTTGGCCTCCAAGTATTTCAAACCAAGGAAAGAATCTTTCTTTCCCAATCTAAGTATGCTTGTGACATTCTTTGTCGCTTTCACATGGATGATTCTAAACTAGCCCCTTCTCCCTTTTAGTCTAGAGTCAAACTTGTTGCCACTTGTACTTATCCAAAAGTTGATGCCACTTTGTACCATCAGTTAGTTGGTATCCTCTTATATTTGAATCATACCCATTCTGATATTTCCTTT
>JZKD02S2232136.1:0-13123 GCA_000966675.3 Picea glauca | reverse complement strand
GGCCTAATCAAACACATAAGCCTACTGGCTTATACAAAACTTGGCTCACCAGCCTATAACACATATTTACAATCTCTTTCAGATCATAGTTTACATCGGGGCTCAGCCTTGGGGAGACTACACAAGTAGCACAATGAACCTTTAAAACTCCAATAAGATAAGAACAAAGGCATATTTATTGATCAAAATCAATTGTACATTAGGAGTAGAGCTTCAAGTCTCAACATAAGCTTATTCAACAAAACTTAACACAATATTCAAATTTCTATCTATCTTCCCCTACATTCGAGGCCTATTTATACACTTTGGAACTCGACCTATACACTTGAATCAATGAGGAAATAGGGGAAAAATTCATCCTTCCTCAATCTCTATGATTTTTTAGCTTCTGTTTGCAAGGAGAGGTCGACAATAGACTAACAATGCTTTGGAGGTAGGTGGGGAACAAGGCCCCTTGATTCTTGGGATCGTCCTCTTCTAAAGGGAAGCTCAAACTGCTTGATTAATGACACACACATACTTTCTCATGAATATTATATAAAAAAGGTACCATTACATACAAAATTCAATCTAAAAAAACATTCATTTAAGAAACATACAAAAGTACCAATAACTACTATTAAACATGGTCAAATTAAAGAAATTTTTAGGTATATCATAGTCAAAATGTGTCTATGATGGGCCTTCTAGCTAGACAATGTTGAGGCCCAACATCACCCCCCAACTAAAATCTTACACATCCTCATGCTACAAAAATTTGTCTTTCTGCTCTCATCATTGTTGTTGTTTTCCATTGACTTTTTGTGCACTGCCAGGTTGCTGCTCAATATCCCGTTGTTGCTGCCCAACATCTTGTTGTTGTCTATTGCCATGCTTCTCACTATGCTCTTTCCTGATATCCTATGATATATATATTTGGTGGTGGATCATGGTATCCCTTGGCCTTTAATATCTTTTCCCATTCCTCTTCTTCCTTTTCCTTATTAATATCAACCATTGGTGGAACAAGAAGGAGGAGAGGAGGGTTCATTCTTAGCTTAATCCACATGGACTTGAGCTTCCTCATTGTCTCCTTGTACCAAGGTGTTCTAAGAAAGGCAATCTATAGAGCATTTGAAGAACATGGTTCTTTAATTTGTAGGTTGTGAGGCAAGGAGTGCCACCTCCTATGGAAAGATTCTGCTACCTCCTCACTCAAGAGCCTCAATGTATCCTCTAGGCGTGTCATTGCTTCAATTTGTTTGGCTGCCCATATTGGAGCTATCTCTTTGTTTATGTAAAGGATGTTATGACTAGCTATGACCTCTGTTAGGCTTGCTGTTTCATCTCTAATCCATAATGGAATTTGAAATTTATCCTCATTATACTTTTTCAACTATGTTTCCCTCATTTCTTCATGTCTCAACCATGATGCAAGGGACATAATCTGAACATCCCCTACATATGGATTTGGGTTCCATTTGTGGGGATGTGGTAGGATGATATTATGCAAGTAGAACTCACACATCCTTGCCTTTTCTTCCATGCTGCAATCTTGATAGGAATACAAGAAATCTTTAGGTGTGTCTAGGTTATATCTCATTAGTTGGGCCAAATTTGCAATTTGATTCTTATGCCATTTCTCCTTGAGGAACAAGGCATATACTGTAGCAGGTTGCCTGTATTCCAACATCTCTAGGGACACTTTGGCTATGGTATTTACTAAAGATTCCATTATCTCTATTTTTTTATTCTTGGCAACTATCTCCCTCTTTACTTCATCCAATATCTATTTTAATTTATGTTTTTCCACCTTTAGCTTTTGACTGTATTCCACTTTCAGCATGGTCATTATCTGAAATTTCTCTTACATGTGTTGAAGTTGTCTCTCCATCTCTTTACGTGACTCTTCCTTCTACTTCTCTTTGTTGCTTTCTGCCATTCTCTTCCATTTTATAGCTTCAACCTTGGATTTCTATAGTTATAGTAGGGTGGCATACAGGAACTATTCAACTGGTGTCTTAATATTTTAATGGATTTTCCTCTTGGGAGTGCCTTCTATTTCTAATGGATTTTCCTTTGGTGTTGTTGTTTCTCCTTGAGGTGTTTTTCCTTTAGATTTTTGCAATTTTTTCTAGACTAGGAGAGTTCTTTACATCCTCAATTTTGATTGGACTAGAGAGGGGAGTAATTAACTTTTGGCTTCCCTGCTTCTAACTTATTCTGATCCTGTAGGACCTTCTTCTCCTAGGATGAACATGTTCAACACTTGTAATATTCAATGGGCTGAAAAATGGAGTTTTCAATATTGTCAAAGTGTCAATCAATCCCTTTTCCTCCTTTTATACCTTTATATTCTTCTTTTTCTATTGTCTTGAGGACCTAATATTTATTTCCTTCTTAGGTTTATCCACCTTCTCTTCTTCTTCTTATTTTTCTTGAATCATCTCTTCCTCTACCTCCAATAATGTTTGCTGGTCCATGTCTACAAAATCTTCCCACAAAACTTTGTGTTTCAAATTCCTTAAGACATATGATGCCATCAAATTAATGAGTCCATGGCGGGCCAAGAACTCATGTTTCCCTTTCTTTTCCCTGGTATTTATCTCCTTCAAGGATTGAAAGAGGAAATAAGGGATACTGAGGTTACTGGTTGTTTCTTAGTTGTAACAATGCCTTAATTGGTTGAGGAGTCTGAAATGATATGCATAAAAAATACTCATCCCCTCCTCACAAGTAACATATTTGATAATGTGATATGCCACTTCTAGCCAAGGGTGAGGGAGAATTTATCTTTTGATGCCATTTTTATCTTCTTTTGGCCTTTCATTTGGGTGGAAAAATAACTTTTTGGCATTAGTAGCCTCTTTCCTTTCTTTCTTGTCCCAAGGAAAGCCAATTGGTAGGCTAAATACCCTGTTGATAAAATCTTCATTTACTCTGATCTCCATACCCCTCATTTCTAATACATATTCCTATTCCTGAATATTATAGAATTTAAGTGCAAAATTCAAAGCTATTTCATCATCAAATCCCCTTAGTCTCTCAAAATATCCTAGCCAACTACTTCTTTGGGAAATTTCTACAATTTCTGGATTATCATAATTTTTTTAGGCTTTAGTGGGTTCCCTCCTATTGAACACAGTTACATGCACAAAATACTAATGTGCCTTGCGAAATCTAGAATGTGCCTTCCTGTAGAAGATAGTGCACATGAAAAAAAAAATTGACTATGTTCTTTAGGGAAATTTATGTGAGAGATGAAGTGATTAGAGACAATGATTTTTTTAATAGCATCACTGGTAAATTCAATACAACATGGCTTCAAAATAGTCGAGATAAAAATCAGGGAGAAATATGATTTTTTCTTTAAGTAGTTTCTACATGACACTGCAGACCATCACCCACATAGTTAATTGGGCTGACCCAACAAACAATTTCGACCACATGGAATTCATAAAACAAAATTAACAACAACCTAGGAAATTTTTAGGCAGTGACAATAATGAGCAATTCTTGTGAAAAATATTTGAACAGTTTGATAACTACCTTCTTATAGCAAACCCTGTATCTTTTGGTTGGTCGTTTTCCTGTCTAGCCTGTTCTGCTAGCTCACATTCATGTCCCTTTTCACTGCTATAAATATCTCTGCATTTTGGAAATTTGAAAATGGTGACTAAACATCTCTTTGCTTTTTAACAGAAACTGGGAAAAGATATATTAGAGGTGTGGAAGAATCCATTGTTTTACAAAAAAATGGTCATTATAGACCTTCGAGAGATGCTACTTAGAGAAGACCTATTGCAAATGAGGGTTGCATATCTGTAACAATAGCAATTTATGTTGCAACCACCTTTTCTGACAAAATTTATGAGGATATAGTTCCCCAGATAATTTTGGTAGAAGATTCCGTTAATACGAATTGTAAGACAAAACATTAAAACACCATAGCTAATTACCCTTTTCCAGTTTGACCTGCTGTATTTCCAACATAGTTTCCAGATGAGGCTCATTCAGGTCTGGAATTTGATTTACTGATGCCGACTGTTCATTCTTGGAGTTTTCCTGTTGATCTCTCAGGTTGCTTGGTGGATGTTGTGCCCCTTCCAACTGGTCCAATCTCCTCTGCATTGCCTCCATTTTCGTGTGGTGCTCCTCTATCTGGCTTCTCTGGGTGTAGCTCTTGTCCTGAAGTGCCTCTATCATGTATCTATGCTGGGACAACATTTTGAGTTCAAAGTCCCTGTTGGAGCCAATTGCTCCAATTTGGATTCTAATCCTGCTGCAACCGCCACACTCCTCTTTAGTTGGGTCCTCGACCCAATGCCCCAAGTTTGTTGAGATTCCTTTTCCACTCTGCATTGTTGCGTATCCTGAAAGAAATTCTAACCTGAAGCTGCCACAATCTTTCAATAGGAGACAGGTCGGAGGCCATGGGTTGAGCAAGATGATACGAGAGAAGCAGCCACAATCCTTCAGTGGGATAATGAGAAAGGTTAGAGGCCACCAATTGAGTGATGTGAGGTGACTAAACATCTCTTACTCTCACATATGATTGTGAATTTTAGGATTAACTCTTGTCTTATTCTCAGTTCTTGATATGATGATTGTTGTACTCATTAACCCATGTTTCTATGATCTCCAAGTTCATTTGAATGATTCACCAACTTTATTGATGTGTTAGTTCATTTACCCACGAATCATGCCTCCCCCCTTGACATGACATTCGAGGACGTCCTCATTCTCATCACCCTTCATTACTTTTATATATTTGACCATGAATAATATGCATGGGTCTAACCTCTATATGTTGCACAATGAAAGGTTTAGAGATGGAATTAATGTTTATACCTTAAATTACCTTTGTGAATGTGCTAAGTATTGTGCATATTGATTTGAAACTTTTTATTATTTTTATTTTTTATTTTTTATTTTTGTGTTGGAGATTTTTCTACTGCTGGTTGTTGGAAATTTTCCACAGAAAACAAGTCGCTAGAAATTTGCTATAGGAACATAGTTTCCTATAGAAATGAGGAAGAGATAGATTTTATTTTTTTTCTTTGTTGTTGTACCATTTTTGAGGACTTCTGTAATTGTAGAATTGCCTTGAATTGCACAGAGTCTCTTGCTATAGTTTTTTTTATATTGTTGTAGTTGTTTCTACAGGATGCAGGGGATCCTGTAGGATTCTTTTAAGAAGTCTAGAGGGTGAGATTTTGTTGATGTTGGATGTGTTGATGCTGATAGTGCTGATGTTGATGTGACAACATTTATTTATGTGATGGAAACTTGGCTTCTATTTATTAAAAATGATACTATAGGAATTTATGATATCATGTAGATGATCCTGTAGGTCATTTTTTCTTGGAAAAGAGGGACAAAAATGAAATTTGGGAAAATGGGAAGTGTAAACTAATGAAGGGAAGCACATATATTTTTATTTTAACCTTATATGTGATAGGATGAAAAGTGTTATGCATGAAAATGATGAGTGGATGTGCATAAACTTTTGAAATGCTTACTACTTTTTATTGTTGTAGATGATTGTATCGATTCATTGTTGCTAATCCTTTTCTTCATGTGCAGATGGTTGTTGAGATGGAGTTCTTTGATACATGAAAAAGAAAAAAAAAACATTACTAATTCATTTTTTTCTTTCTTTCTTCTCTTTTTTTTTCAACACAAAGGTGCTATTGGTGGTTTTCACCAGTGTCCTGCCTCATCAAGGTTCTGGGAGGTTTTCCTGATGAGGAAATTTATTTATTTATCAGGATTGAGACCACCTCCATGGAGGTATTTAATGAAAGACCTGTCCTCGATGCCTCAATGAGGTTTTCATCTAGGTATTTTATTCATTTTTTTTTTCTCTTTATCATATCACTTCTTGTTATTTTGATGGATTGAGAGCATTTATGCTATCAATCACATCTAGTTTTTTTCTTTCACTGTTGTTGTAAACTCTTCCCTTGCTAGAGGCTTATTGTAGACCTTGAGGCCGAATCCATTCACTAACAAGGGAATTCCTTCTTCATCTATGGTTCTGATCTAAAATGAACCATTATCATGACATCTTTCAATTATGTAGGGTCGTATCCATTTGGTTATCAACTTTCCCTTAAAATCCTTGAATCTTGAATAAAACAATAGGGTTGTAGCCATCTGGTCATCAAATTTGCCAATACTTCCTTTGTATCTGCACTAATTCAGTGTTGAAGAGTGCTTGCGTCCTGTACTCATCTAAGGCATTCAATTGATTCAATCTCTCTTGTTGTGTCGATGGGATATCCGTATCTAACTTAGATGTTGTTCTCAAAGTAAGATATTCAAACTCAATAGGGATCATGTATTTCTTACCATAGACTAACTCAAAGGGTGTCAGCCATGTGGTAGTATTCCATGTGATATTATATGCCCATACTGCTTCTATGAGTTTCTTTGACCAATTCTTTTTGTTCATGCTTATTGTCTTGGTGAGGATATTTTCCAATTCTCTATTGGTGACTTCAACTTGTCCATTTTCTTGTGGATGGTGGTGTTGATTTTCTGTGACGGATGTGGTGTTGTAGCATATTTTTCTCAATGAGCCTGGATGTAAACTGATCTCCTTGGTTTGTGACTATCTCTATGTGATATCCAAATCTTGAGAATATGATTTCTTGGAGGAATTCAACCACCCTTTGTTTTGTAGCATCCTTCATAGCCTTCACTTCAGCCCACTTGGTCAAATAGTCAGTACATAATAGTATGTGCTTCTTCTGGCCCGAAGGTGGATCAATTGAGCCTACGAAGTCCATACCTCACTTGTCAAATGGTTCCAATGATATATTATGTTGCAAGGGAATTTCATTTCTCTTGGTAGGATTTCCCATCCTTTGAAATTCATCACAATGTAAGGTGTACTATTGAGCATCTCTGTGTAATGTTGGGCAATAATATCCAGCTTGCAAGATCTTGTAGGATGTTCTCTTTGCTGCATAGTGTCCTCAACATGGTTCATCATGACATGCATGGAGGATATCATGTACTTCATATTCTCTCATACATCATCTTAGAAATTGGCATGGGATAAGTTTGAACATATGTCCTACCACCCAAGTATATGTTGTACCATTCCCAACAATTTTGCACCTTTCACGGTAGGAAAAATATCGAGGAAACCTCCCTGTTGTCAGATAGTTGGTTATGTTAGAAAACCAGGGGGTTTGTGTTGATATTGCAAAGAGGTTTTCATATGGGAAATGATCATCTATCATGTCTTCTTTAGTAGGAATTGTAAACTAGATAAGAAATATGCAACAACATTATGTTTCCCAGGTTTGTCAAGAATAGTTAGATCAAACTGTTGTATTAACACAAACCACCTGATTATTCTACCATTGATGTCAAGTTTATTCATTAAATGCCCAATGTAAACATGAAAAATGTGTACAAAAACTTGATACCATGAGGTGATAATGAGGTAATTTTACAAATGGTATCAGAGCATGGTTCATACACTACGGCCTTATGGGCTAAAAAATGAACAAAATTTCAGCTTACAAAATGTATGTAAAGATAAATAATTATAGTTATAATTAGAGATACAATATTGACGCCCATTATACTTTTGCACTTATCAGAAGAAAAAAACCAAGCATCATGGCTGAAGAACCTTGTAAAACAACACCAAGTGGTCCACATATGTGTGTGGAGATAAATAGTGAACAACCACATGATAACTCTTTAGGACTGTTGGAAACCATACGTAGCATAAAGGAAGAGTTGCAGAGTATCAAAGCAGATAACAAGAAACTTCTCAAGGCTAGTAAAGAACAAGAGGAGTTGAATGAAATCCTACTAAAAAACATGACTAAAATGAAACCGAACATAAATGTAGGATAGACTTCCAACAATGCTAAAAAGGAATTTTCCAATGAAGAGTCACACAAACGTAAATACCACCCAACTATTAGTGATAAAACAAAACTATTGATTGAAGGAAGTAGTGAGGACAACTCTGAAAGTAGTACTTTACATAAAATTGTACCCAAAAGAAAGAAAGGAAGTGGTGTGATAACGAACTGTTTGGTGAGTTTAAAAAGATCAGACCACCTAGTTATGACGATGAGTCTAAGGAGGGAGCATAAGCTTGACTTATGAACATGGATAAATATTTCCTAATTTACAATTACCCAGAAAATTTGAGGGCTAGGTTGGTTGTGCACCAACCTAATGGTAAAGCTTCCATTTGGCGGCAGGAGACCGAATCAATGAATATGATTAGGAGCAAGGAACTAAATTGGAAAATATTCAAAAAGTATTTTAAATGAAAGTATTTAACATAAAGGTATTATGAAGAAAAAGATAAGGAGTTCCACGATCTTAAATTAGGACATATGGCTATAGAGGACTTTGTCACTAAATTCGTTAGTTTGATGAGATATGTATCGTACTTGAGACAAGAGAAAGAAAAATTCCATCGATTCATGAGTTGTTTGCCTCAAGCATACAAAGATAAAATCGAGTTTCTTAATCCTAAGACAATGGATGAGGTAATAAGGCACACCAAATTATGTTTCACTCAATTTAAATAGAGGTCCGAAAATACAAAAACATGGAAGAATAGGAACAAAGACAAGTTTGATCCTAAAAAGAAGCAGTTTAAATATCCTCGACAACCATCACATAGTGCACCGGTTAGGAGAAATAGATTCAATGGCCAACAAAGTGTATCAATTCAAAATAGTAGTAAACCTACAGATTTGGTAAATAAGACAACTAGGCCACCTCTTCAGTACTAGGGTGGAAAATAACGTCTCTTATAGAGAGAGTGTCTAAATAAAAACATAAATCAGGCAATAAACAACATCCGAGAGATAACAACAATACACAACATTGCTAGATGTGCTCATAAGATCCATGCTGCCCTGGAAAATCGACAAGATGACCATCAATCCTCCATGGTGGATATATAAGGTATGATTAACTGAAAACTTGTATCTATTTTAATAGACCATGGTGCAAGTTTAAGCTATATTTCACCTACAGTAGTAGAAAGTTGTAAACCAGATAAATCCAAACATAAGAAGCCTTGGTTAGTTTAGTTAGCTACAAGAACGAAACAAAAGGTTGTTGTGTTGGTAAAAGAGTGTACTTTATTTATGGATGAAATGGATACTAAGGTAGATTTAAACATATTACCCCTGAGGTCTTATGATTTAATCATATGCATGGACTGGCTGGAAAAACATTCAACTATTGTTAACTATCACAGAAAAAACTTTTAACTGTTTAGATGAATTTGGAAAAGGCAGAATAATTAAAGGAATACCACGAGGTGTCTCGGTAAGACATATATTTATAGAGGAAAACCCTGAAAGCAATACTTTACAAAGCAGTACTTTACGAAGTAGTGAGGACAACTATGAAAGCAGTACTTTACAAAAAACTGTACCCAAAACCATGAAAAATAAGTGGCATGATAACAATATGTTTGGTAAGTTTAAAAAGATCAGACCACCCAGTTATGACGACGAGTTTGAGGAGGGAGAAAAATCTTGGCTTCTGAAACTGGGTAAATATTTCCAAATTTATAGTTACCCAGGAAATTTGAGGGCTAGGTTGGCTGTGTACCAAATGAATGGTAAAGCTTCCATTTGGTGGTAGGAGACTAAATCAATGAATAAGATTAGGATCAATGAACTAACTTGGAAAATATTCAAAAAGTATTTTAAACAAAAGTATTTAACAAAAAATTACTATGATGAAAAAGATAAGGAGTTCCACGATCTTAAATTAGGAAAGATGTCTATAGAGGTCTTTGTCACTAAATTCATGAATTAAATGAGATATGTATCGTACTTGAGAGAAGAGAAGGAAAACGTTCAGTGTTTAATGAGTTGTCTGCATCAAGCATACACAGATAAAATTGAGTTTCTTAATCCTAAGGAAATGGATGAGGTAATTAGGTGCGCCAAGTTATGTTTCACTCAATTTAAATATATTTTTGAAAATACAAAAAACATGGAAATATAGGAATAGGGACGAGTTTGATCGTAAAAACAAGTGGTTTAAATATCCTCGACAACCATCACATATTGTACCAGTTAGGAGAAATGGATTCAATGGCCAACAAAGTGTATCAATTCAAAATAATATTAAACCTACAAATTTGGTAAATAATACAGCTAGGCCACCTCTTCAGTTCTAGTGCTGCAAAGAACCTCACTTATCCAAAGATTGTCCTCTAAATAAAAACATAAATCAGGCAGTACACAACATCCAAGAGGCAACAACAGTAAACGACATTGGTATGTGCTCATAAGATCCATGCTGCCCTGGAGAATCAACAGGCCGACCATCAATCCTCCATGGTGGAGATAGAAGGTACTATTAACCATAAACCTATATATATTTTAATAGACCTTAATGCAAGTTTAAGCTATATTTAACCTACAATAGTAGAAAGTTGTAAACTGGATAAAATAAAAAACAAGAAGCCTTGACTAGTTCAGTTAGCTACAAGAACGAAACAAAAGGTTGTTGAGTTGGTAAAAGAGTGTACGATATTTATGGATGAAATGGAGACTAAGGTATATTTAAACATATTACCCTTGGGATCTTATGATTTACTCATAGGCATGGACTGGATGGAAAAAAATTCAGCTATTGTTAACTGTTGCGAGAAAACTTTTAACTATTTAGATGAATTTGGAAAAGGTAGAATAATTAAAGGAATACCATGAGGTGCATCAGTAAGACAGATCTTTTCTCTGTAGTTAAAAAGGAGTGCAAGGAAAGGATGTGAGATATATATTGTGCACATATATGAAAGTAAGGAAGAGGTAGTTGAAAATTTATTAATTAAGGATCCTATACTGCAAGAATTTTAGGATGTATTTCCAGAAGAAATTATAGGATTACCTCCTAGAAGGGACATAGATTTTACCATAGATTTGGTACCCGGATCTGCATCGGTATCTAAGGCCCCTTACCAGATAAGTACCCTAGAGTTGATTGAACTTAAAATGTAGCTCCAGGAGTTGATGGACAAACAATACATCGGACCTAGTGTGTCTCCATGGGGAGCACCATTATTGTTTGTTAAAAAGAAAGATGGAACTTTCAGGTTGTGTATTGATTACCGACAACTCGACAAAATGACAATTAAGAACAAGTATCCTTTACCTCACATTGATGACTTGTTTGACCAAGTCCGAGGAACTAAAATATTTTCAAATATAGACTTACGGTCAGGATACCATTAGGTTAGGATTAAAGAAGAAGACATTTGTAAGTCTGCTTTCTGAACTAGGTATGGACACTACGAGTTTGTAGTGGTACCTTTTGGACTTACAAACACACCTATTACATTTATGTGTTTAATGAACAATGTGTTGAGAAAATATTTACACAAGTTTGTGATCATGTTCATCGATGACATATTGATCTATTCAAAGACCAAAGAGGAGCATGAAGAACACTTAAGATTGGTCCTACAAACACTTAGAGAGCATCAACTATACACAAAGTTCAGTAAATGTGAATTTTATGAGGATAAAGTGCAATATTTGGGGCATGTAATTTTAAGAGAAAGGATTTGAGTTGACCCAGAAAAGGTCAAAGCAATCCTAGATTGGCTAGTGCCAAAGGATGTGTCAAATGTTCGATATTTCATGGGCATAACGAGGTATTATCGTAGGTTCATATAGGGATTTTCAAAACTTTCCTATCCAATAAGTTCTTTGTAGAAAATGGGAATCATATTTAAATAGACTAAGAAATGGCAATAGAACTTTGAAAAGATAAAAAAATTATTAACAACAACACCTATTATGAGGATAACAAAATGACATAAGGACTTTGTGGCATGTACTGATGCCTCAAAGGAAGGGTTAGGAGGAGTGTTATTACATGATGATTATGTGATTTCTTATGAATCACAGAAACTGAAACATCATGAAGAAAATTATGCACCTCATGATTTGGAATTTACTGCTATTGTGCATGTTTTGAAAATGTGGCGACACTACTTATTAGGAAGGAGATTTTTGTTGAAAACAAATAATATTAGCCTTAATCACTTTTTCAACCAGAAGAACTTGAATGCAATACAAGATAGATGCTTGGCTTTCCTAAGTGAGTATGATTTTGAAACATAACATATCAAAGGAAAATAAAACAAGATAGCATATGCACTTAGTAAGAAACTAAATGAAATTTCTAGCAGTAGCATACAATCTGATCTGAAATAGAAAATTACATCAACAACAAAAATCATGAAAATTATAGGAAAATTAAGGAAAAAGGTCAGAATAATAAAACAATCGAGGTAGAATGAAAATTCAACTATAATAAAGAAGGTCCAGTGTTGTACAAAAACATTATTATGTTTCAAACAACACATAATTAAAGAATTGGATACTAGCTGAAATACATAAGAAACCTTATTTAGGTAACCATGGTTACCAAAAGACTATAACATATTTGAATAAATAGTATTTTTGGTCGGGGATGAAAACATAAGTAGATGAATATCTGACTAGGTGTCTCGAGTTCCAGCAAGTTAAGGTTGAGCACCGTCACCCAGCTGGATTATGGCAACCCATACCCATTCCTGAATGAAAATGGGAAGTAATCAGTATGGACTGTATTACATGATTACCTTAGTACAACTAAGAAACTAAATGACTCTATAATGGTAGTAGTAGACAAACTTTCAAAAGCTACACACTTCATTCCAGTAAAGTCTACTCACAAGACCATAAATATTGCTGAATTTTTAGAATCCATGTCTTACCCAAAGCTATCATTTCAGACAGGGATACGAAGTTCACTTTGAATTTATGGAAAAGATTATTCAGTGGTTTGGACACTCAATTGAGTTTTAGTAAAGCATATTATCCTCAAATTGACGGTCATAACAAAAGAACTAATTGAATTTTAGAGGATATGTTGCAGATATACGTAATGGACTGCCCCACCAAGTGGGAAGACTACCTTCATCTGGTTGAGTTTGCATATAACAACAATTATCAGTTATCATTAAAAATGAGTCCTTTTGAAGTGATGTATGGTAGGAAGTGTCCAACACCTGTTATTTGGGACAACCTAGTCGACATAATTATTTTGGGTCCCGACATGTTAAAAGAAATGGAAACAATTG
>JZKD02S2232114.1:0-11365 GCA_000966675.3 Picea glauca | reverse complement strand
GTTCGCCAGAAAAGTATTGGTCGCTTTCCCAGTGACAACGACACTATAATTGATTATTGGAAGAGAGATGGCTCTGGTCATAAGTTCATTTTAAAATCTATATGGTTGCATTTTGTATGACCATGTTAGCGAGACAAATATGTTGAGATGGCGCTGGTCATAAACTTTAAATATTAATATTAAAACATTAATATAAATTAATACATTAAATAGTATCAATATATTATTAAAATATTAATAATACATTATAATAATGTATTAACTCATTATTATAAATGTATTGATAAAATACTAACAAATACATTACCTAATAAATTATAATAGTTTATTAACCCATATTTTAATGATGTATTATGAATATCTTGTTTTATTAATGTATTAATATTGTATTAATAATGTTTTAATGTTAAAATAATACATTATTATAAAGTAATAATATATTATTATTAATAATACATTATTATTAATAATACATTATTATATAATAATAAAACAATACATGAATAAAACATTAATACATTACAAAAGTATTTATACAATAATAAACTAATACATGAATAAAACATTAATACATTACAAAAGTATTTATACAATAATAAAGTAATAATTAATAATGATACATTAATAAAATAAGGATACATCAATACTTTAATAATATATCACCTAAATTTATATATTATAATAATGTATTAACTCATTATTATAATGTTAAAATATTTTATAAATAACATATTTCTAAATTATCAATTAATGTATTAATAAAGCACTCACAAATATATTAAGTAATAAATTATAATAATATATTAAGTCATTATTATTGTGTTTAAATATAATATAGTTAATTATAAAAGTATTTGATATAGCCTATTTGTTTATATCAACCACTTTTATAATGTGGTTGTGTTAATGTAAATTGCATTTCCTCATAACCCTAAGCTTACCTATTTATTATAATAATTGATATAGTCCATGAGCTTATATCAACCACCTTTATAATTGAAGGAACTACTATTTTCAAATACTCCACACAAGACACGCTACACACATAGTTCTCAAAACTATTGCGCAGTGGAGAGTGTGTTGTGAATACACACACTTAATGAAATGATTTATGAATACGGAATAACAGAGTGTTGTGCTTAGCATATAAACTCATAAATAAGACAAAAACTTGTAATACACAAAATGTTTGATATTAATGAACTTTGGCGCAGTGTGCAAATAAAAAATACAATGACAGAGATGATCTTCGGCTCCAATGGCTTATTCTACTAAGTGTTCTTTCCCCTTTTCAACAAACCCTTCAGGTTGAGTAAGGTAAACCTCTTCCTTTAACTCACCATTCAAAAATGCAGATTTAACATCTATCTGATGCAGCTTCCAATGGTACTTTGTAGCTAAAGCAATTAACATTTTGATAGTATTCAATTTAGATATCGATGCAAATGTTTCAGCATAATCAATACCTTTTGTTTGTGAATACCCCTTTGCCACCAGTCTAGCCTTATATTTATCTATACTACCATCTGATTTAAACTTGGGTTTGTATATCCATTTGCATCCAATGGGCTTCTTATGTTTAGGCAACTCAGTCAATTCCCAAGTATTGTTTTTCATTATAGATTCATATTCTTCCTCCATTGCATTTTTCCATTCATCATGTTCATTAACTTCATCAAAACTCATGGGTTTTATGACATTTGAAATGCTACTCATTAGGGCATAGTCTTTATACCTCTCACGAAGCCGAATTTGTCTTGAAGATCTTCTCAACTGATTATCTTCCTCCCCACTTTGTGAAGATCTGTCTTCACCTCTAGGTGAACTATGACTGCTTGAATTGTCCATACCACTGAGTCCTTCTTGTTGTTGTTGCTGCTGTCGCTGCGGGGATGGTTGTTGCTGTGTGGGCTACCGTTATTCTTTCTCTTCTTTAACTCCTCCATCAAGAAGTCTCTGCCATTCCTCATGACTGTTGTCGTCATGATTTCCTGCTTCTTGCTCATGGAAAAGAACATCTCTACTTGCAAATACTTTGTGAGTAGCAGGATCAAACAGTTTGTATGCTTTAAATTCAGAACAATACCCAATGAAAATACATTTAATGTCTTTAGCATCCAATTTCCTCCTATTCTCCTTTGGAATATGAGCAAAATCCTTACATCCAAATACTTTCAAATTATGAACTGCAGGTTTAGAACCATTCAAGGCTTCGAAAGGAGTAACATTATCAAGACACCTTGTTGGACTTCTATTTTTTAAATAAATTGTAGTATTTATGGCTTCAGCCCAAAATACATTTGAGAGATTCTTACCTTTCATCATACTGCGTGCAAACTCTACCAGAGTTTTGTTTTTCCTTTCAACGACTCTGTTTTTCTGTGGAGTGTGAGGTATTGTAAACTGTTGTACTATTCCATTATCTTTGCAATATTTGTTGAAGTCCCCTGATTTATACTCTCCCCCTTGATCTGAACGGAGGATTTTGATGGATTTTCCTATCTGCTTTTCCACCATGGTTCTAAATTCCTTAAAGTACTCGAAAACATCACTTTTTCGTCTGAGGAAGTAAACCCATGTGTATCTCGTGCAATTATCAATAAATAACAGAAAGTAAAATGTACCTCCTAAAGACCTAGTCTGCATAGGCCCACAAACATCAGTATGCACAAGATCTAACACATATCTCTTTTTCTTATCAGGATTAGAGGGGAATTCATCTCTGTGCATCTTTCTTAAAGAACATCCATCACACGCAACCTTCTCATTCTTTAACATAGGAAGTCCTTCAATCATATTCTTTTTTTGTAATAACAATAAATCAGGATGATTGATGTGTCCATACCTTTGATGCCAAAGAATCTCTGTTGGCATAGTGGCAGAAGTCAGTGCATGATGTGCTTTGCTGGTAACATCAAGTTTGTATAGACCTCCTACTCTGACTCTTGTTGCAACAATTTGGAAGTGGTCCAGCAGATCCTTCACTATGCAATAATTCTTGAAGAATTCAACCTTCAAGTTCTGATCTGTAATGGTGGACACAGAGATCAATTTTTTCTTTATTCCTGGCACATACACCACATTGTGAATGTGATGAACAGTACCATTCGGTAATGTCACAGGAATGTCTCCATATCCCTTGATCTGATGAGCGCGATCATCTCCGAGATATATGCTGGCACCATTCTATGTTTCTTTAAAATTAGCATACCAATTTTTATTATAAGTCATATGTACTCATGCTCCGGAATCCACAAACCAGGCATTAGAATCATCTGTTTCAGCAGATAAAGCAGTGTTAGACACAAACAACCTAAGATCTCGTGAGTCAAAATTCGGGGGTTCATCAATATCATCACTAGTAATAAATAATCTTAGATCTTGATTTGAAGATTTTTCTGCATAATGACCTGAATGTGCTCTTGGTTTATTCCTAGCCTCATCACTTTTCTTCTTATGACAGTCTTTAACAGTATGTCTAGGTCGACCACAATAAAAACAACTCTTTGACTCATTCCTATCAGATTGCATACCTTGATTTGGAGGTTGTCTTCTCTGTGATGAACTGCCTCTTTTCCATGAACTACCTCCTTTGCCTCTTACTCCTGATCTCCCTCTAGCAGATCTATTATTTGACCACAGTGCCAAATCTTTACTCAGAGGCTTTAGATTCCCGCGCCTCTCGTCCTCTTGCAGCAAAATACCTGTCAGTTCTTCAAACGTAGGAGGTTTCTCCCTTGCTGCGAGACCTATTATGAACATATGATAATCTTTTAGCATACCATTTAAGGTAATAGTGACCATATCAGTGTTGGAAACAGTTTCCCCTATATTTACTAGCTTGTCTTTCACCTCTTTAATATGACCCAAAAATGAACTAACAGATTCATTTCCATCCATCTTAATGCCTATCAATTTAGTTTTCAGGAACAAAATGCTATTTGTGTTGCTAGTTTCATACAATGCTTTAAGCGTTGTCCATGTTGCAGCAGAAGTTGTAGCTTCTCTAATATGTGGAATTATCCTATCTTTAATAGAGATGCGCAACAATACCTTTGCCTTGTTTTCACGCTTCTCCCAATCTTGGATTTGTGATGATGTCAAACCTGCAGCCGCATCAAGTTTGAGTTCAGTTCCCTTCGCAATGTTCCAGACACCATAGCCTTACATGAGCGTCTGCATCTTGAATTTCCAGCTAATGAAATTCGATCCATCTAACTTGTTGGCTTCGTTGAGGTGGGTCTCTGCCAGCAGATTCTCCATCGCTGCAAGATATTCTCTGCAAGTGAAACACCAAGGATATACAACTTTATGTCGCTCTACCTTCGAATACCACCGATCCGTCTCAATCTCGGCTATGCAAATAACCTCAGCACACCCTTCCTCTTTGGGTTCCTGTGCTAGATTTATGAATGCTCAAATCACAAAACTTTTGTTTCCATAAAACAAATGGTCATACACAAAATCTCACAAATAGTATTCTCTTAAATAATCCACTTTTAAATAACCACCTCATTATTTATGATGCTTCATCTTTTCATAACTCCACTTTATATATAAAATAATATAAAATTCTTAAAACTTTAAATACCCACTTTAAAGAAGCCACTTTAATAATGAAGTGAATAATCAAACGCTTCATGCTATAACTTCAAAAGCATGCAAAAAAAATCTCATGTTTTAACTTCACGCAAATCGTGCTTCTCAAATTCTTATGTACTCAGGCAGAGCATTGTATGAGGTCGGGGCTTTCCACATGCACAAGAAACAAAACTGATCCGTCCATACAAATGCAACAAAACTCACGATTGGCCCACGGTCGCCAAAAACTCCACGTCTTCAAACACCACACGCTTTCCGCACTTCACACTTTTTCATAAATGCAACAGACGGAGTAAAATATGCGAAACAAACACACGGTTCACTTCTATATCTTATTCAATGAAGATGGATTACATCCTTATATAGGAAAAGACTCTACCGAGTCGATTACATGCAAACCAAAGACAACTAGATTCTCAACTATGAATTGATTCTTAACACTTATACAACTGACTCTCACAACTAAAGCTTATAACTGATGCTTACAACTGAGACTTACTCCGTTATTTCCAAGTTCATAATGGGTTGGGAGGATCGGTTGTAGTTTAATTGGTGCTTAGACTTACTCCATTATTTCCAAGTTCATGATGGGTTGGGAGGATCGGTTGTAGTTGGCTCGTGCACATTTGACAAGTGCGAGAGAAAGGATGAAGCGTTGGATAGATCATGAAAGATGAGATGTGGAGCTAAACATAGGTGACCAGGTCTTCATCAGGTTGGGTAGGAACCAATTCACGCCACCTACCGGGATGTCTCCATCGCTGGTGCGGAGGTTTGAAGGTCCCTTCAAGATACTTGAGAAAGTCAAGGACGCTTGCAAGTTGGAGCTGCCGTTTCACTTGAGATCTCATTATCCTGTTTTTCACATTAGTCAATTGAAACCATGCCGAATGGATGGTGAGGACCCGGAGAGAACCAAGCCCACCTGTGGTCCAGCGATGATTGTCGATCGACCAGAGTTGGAGGTTGATGAGATCTTTGACATACAAAATGATAGGAATTGGCAAGAATCCTCAGATTGAGTATTTCGTTCGTTGGAAGGGAGGATCCGAAGAAGATGGTTTTTGGGAAAGGGAAGAGGCGCTGTGTAAATGGAAGCACAAGATCTGCGAGGTCAGGGTTAAACACAAGGGAGCTCCAGCACCTGGATTGTCGAGGACGACAATGAATTGGGGTCGGGGAGAGTGTAAAACCTCTGGCAAAACGGGAAGAGAAATCCAATTGAAAAATATTATATATCTTTGCATAACTTTCGTCGCATCGTGAGCAGGGCCATTCCTTCAGCGTCCATGAGTAGGACTTCGTCCTTGGGATCTGAAGGATAGTTGTCCACTCTAAACACAAGGTTCCCGCTCGAATCGAACACGGTAAAACCATTGCAGCTGAAAACAGGAGACTTCTTCCACACAGTTAGCGCTGTGGCAGGCCCCTTGAAGACCTTGTTGTTATTCACAGCATGCCTGGCGAACTATGGGTTGTCTGGATGAAACTTGAAAAGCATTGTTCCTGAGAATATGAGGCAGCGAGGAGCCAAGACAGGTTGGTAAGGGATGGACAAAAGAACAGTGAATGAATAATGTATATGGAAGACGTACTCACGTAGAGTGTACGCCAAGGCTAGTGACTATGTGTTGATTCGTCGTCCTGTTAATCCCTTCTTATATCCGAAGGGCCATTGCATTGAAATTGGCCATCCTGTCACTTTCATAAAAACCAAAACACATCCCCCTTAATTTAATATATATCGGCCATTGATTGGTCTTAAAACTTTCTTGACTCACTGCCATAATATACTCTACTGAAAAGATTGTAAGGGTAGGCATCAAGCTGCCTAGGTGTAAACTTTATTAGTGGGCGGCCGTTTAACCTTAAATTTGGAATATAAAATGGTTGGGAATAGGAGTCACGCCTCACTAGCAAGGAGGATATCATAACTTTTGACACATCTTTGCAAAATGGTCAAGGAGGCATGACGTTTCCTTTTTGATGAGTGGAATTAATATGTCATCGCGTTTATTTTTTGATGAGTGGAAATTAATATGTCATCGCATACGATGATAATATTTATCCCTTTCGAAGATTAACTAGTTTGATGAGATAAATAAACATAATTAAATTTAATTTTTTAAATGTAGTTTTTATATACGAGTACATATTTCAAATGTGATTTTAATGTTTGAATAAAATAGAAATAATAAAGCTAACAAATTGTCATGATTTTTTTTTGGTGCAATAGCCATTCTTCAACGATGAAAATGAGACACTTAAATTATTTTAAAATTTAATAAGTATTTTTCGATTTCTATATTGTATTAAAATTCTTTATGGGGAATGTTGTAGGTCTATACTTAATATTTGTAAAGAGTAACTAAGTCAACTAAATTGTTAAAATAAATTTGTTTTTTATTCCAATTTTTTTTTATTTGTTTGAAGACAATGACAATCTTCTCGTAATTAATTAGTTTTTTTCGACACTATGGTTATACTTTACTTTAAATTCTTTTTGACCCTTTAAATTCTTTTTGACCTCGTTTGAATTTTAAGCTTAAAAGTAAGGACATAGTATTTGCAGGGTCTTTATTTTGTTATTAGCATGATAACTAGAAGTTGATATATCTAGGTTTCTTTAAGAATAGGTTATTTTGGAGACTAAAACTTTTTTATAAGTTGAATATAGATTATAAGTCATTTCTCATTGTATCCATGATGGTTAGGTAAGTGGGATTTAACTTCTTCATTTACATATTTCAATGCCAAATGAATATAGACAATTCCTAGCAATAATCAAAGGATACAACGAGCATCAAACAAAAGATTTGGTTCAGAGCAATAACATTTCTTCAACAATCAAAAGAATACAACTACTATTCAACATAGAGGACTGTTGTTGGGACAAATAACTACAAATTCAAAACCTTATTCACTAACATGTCCTTTCCACCTCCTTAATGGCTTAACTAGAAAAAGCCAAGCATAAGGCCTTGCAACAACACAACCAAAACCTTACACATTAACATTTTCCTACTCAAAAAAGAGATGATTCCCAACATTATAATAAATTGAATACAATTGACATTGAAGACAATGGAGAATTCCCATCAACAACCATTGCTCAACACTGAGACCAATATATACATTTTTAAACACAACAAAAAAAAATGATATAAAGAACAAGAAACTTTATTCATTAATGCATCCCTACCACCACATTAATACTAACCAATAATAAAAAATACATTAAAAACTAATTAAATGTTATAAATACTTATGAACCAACTAAATAACACCATTTCGAATTTCCAAAAAATAAAATCAGATTTCAATATCTTATGTTTATTAAAAACTTTAATACAAATTGTATTAAAGTAAAATACAACTTTTAAATTAATAATAAAGTTTAAAAATCACTATAATATAATACTCAATACTCCTAAAACTAATAAATATTCATTAATACACTACTCAAACACGAAATTGTGTGTGCGCCATAATAAGTAAACTATGGAAAACAAATCATTCCAATGTTTTATAGCGTCTCATAGCCATCAACTACTAATAGGTTTGATGAAACCTATAGTCGATATGGGCAAGGGACTAACAAATCCTCGTAATTGCTTTTGTTGCGAGTCATCACAAAACACATATTTTGATATATTATAATTCTGAATTTGTTAGCTGGTGAATGGATTCTTTTACAATAATAAACCATAATTCATTGAATTTTTTTTTTTTTTTAATATTTTTGCTATTACAAATAGATTAAAAGAGATCTACCACATAGAAATGAAAAATAAACCAGGATCGAAGCATTATAAACTAGCACAGCCACAACAATTACGTGGCTGATTAACGAAATGAAACGCCGTTAGTACAGAAATAAACTAAATTCTTCGCACGATTTTTAAACACGATTAGGTAAATGTAAAAAAGCAAACATATAAAGGGATGTCTTTATAACAGCTCGGAAGTTAATGGATGAAATCAGAGCCATTCATTTATTGTGACGACTAAGAATATTCTAGGCATATTTAATCTCGTCCATAGAAAACTTATTAAGAACTAAAAACCTATTAAATGTGCCCATTGTCAATAGGTATACGCCTTTCAGCGTAATCATATAACTAAGTCGTAAATTGAAGTATCTAAACTTTCATTAGAACAATGAAATTCCATTAGCTTTTCTTGTCACTTGAAAATTAAGTTTACAAGGCCAAGGCTAAAGACGACTAAGGCTACAAGGCCGTGGAAAACACAAGCCTTGGTTACATAGAGTAAAGATAGCCGTATCACACTCCCATGTACAAAGTCCTTCATATTACTTTGGTTGGGCATGGGGCACCAAAGTCCTTCTCTGTAATGGTGTCATAAGCTATGACTGGAGCTGGTTGACGATCCTCGTCGCAGGTGGAAAGTAGTTTGTGGACTCCACTTTCTGTTGGAGAAACATATGCAAAAGGATAATCTCACAACCATAAACATGGCAATACTGTCCGGCAAAACATGCTATTCGATAAGTGTCGTGTAGTCCATGACAGTAGGATTCTCCATCTTCAGTTCTTGTTCAGCGGAATTTGGCAATTCCAATACCAAGAGAGTACGAAAACCCAAAACGTATCCCCTCTCAATATTTCCTTCTGGTACCCATTGGAATCGATGGGTGTTCAGTCCGACGGCATGATCTGATCGAGAACGATAATCAAACCCATAACGAAAGCCTGGTTGTAGCCAGGCCGCACTGTCAGATTGAACACATCTCCTCCCAGCCTTATATCTGATCTAACCTGCTTTGGCTTCACCTGCAAAACCCCAAATATTTTCAGAACTTGGCATGAATACAATCCAATAAATTACTTTGAATATACACATACAAGGTAAACAAGACATCCGGGAACATACAGACCTCTGCAACGACTTCGTTAAAGCGGTTGAGAAGGGTGAAGGAACGCTTGGCATAACATCCTTCGACACGGTAGTCAGAGTCCCGCTTATTCTTGCTCTTGCTTTGAGGCGAAGAACGCACGTACACCTCCGCTAAATTCTTTGAGGAGATTCGCAGAGATGCTCTTCTCACGACGAACAAAGGTTTTTGCGCATCCCGAAATTCTCCTGGGAATCCTTGCCATTCATTCTGCAGACTCAGCCTCTGTTTCACATATAATAATACAATTTAATTCACTATCAAGCATTACAAAGATTTTAGTCTTCTTCGTTAATGAAATATCAAACGATGGAGACCTAGTTAAATGATATTAGATATGTTTGTATACCTTGCGTCTCATTGTGAGAAGGGCCCTTCCTGCAGCGTCCATGAGAAGGACTTCTTCCTTGGGATCTGAAGGATAGTTGTCAACTCTAAACACAAGGTTCCCGCTGGAATTGAACACTGTAAAACCATTGCAGCTGAACACAAGAGATTTCTTCCATACTGTTAAAGTTGTGGCAGACGCCTTGGAGAGCTTATCGTCTATCACAGCACGCCTGGCGAACTCTGGATCCTGTGGATGAATCTTGGCAAGCATTGCACTTGAGAATATGAGGCAAGGATGGGCGAAAGAATGAATAATGCAAACGAAAGACGAAAGACTAGTGACGGAGAGAGAACGCCGAGGCTAATGACTCGGTGTATCTGGTGTGCTGATTCCTCGTCCTACTAATCCCTTCTTATATCCGTCTGGCCACTTCTTTGCCATTCGGCCCTCCCCTCCCCTTCATTAAAAGCAAAATTATCTGGCTTAAATTAATATTTCTACGGTTGAGTGCTCTTCACTCCAGTAGCATATACCACCAGGTTCGCCATCAATCAACAACGTGTAAGGCTTTTAAGTGGGGGCCATTGAATAATAAATTTGGAATATGACATTAAACAGTCCACGAAGCATGATGTTTACTTTTGAGTTAGTGGAATTAATATATCATCCCGTAATGATGTTGATATTTGTCATTTTCCAAAGACTAATATACCAGAGGTTGATATTTGTCAATTTTTTTTTTCATTTTCCAAAGACTAATATACGAGATGTCGATATTTATCAATTTCCAAAAGGCTGATATACGATTAAGAAGTTTTAGGAGACAAAGGCGTTTTTTTAAATATTGATTAATATAAGATTAAAAAGTTTTAGGAGACAATTAACCTAAATTTTAAAAAATTATTTTATTTTAAATATGATAAAATAGTTAAAATATCAAAATTATTATAATTTAAAAAAAATTAAAATAATAAATAAATATTTTTTAATAATATTAAAAGAGGTTTTAAAAATAATAAAGTCATGGTGCTAGACACCTATATGTTTTTATTATTATGAAAAGTTTAAATTTTTTTTATTTTTAAATATGATAAAAATAATTAAAATATCAAACTATTATAATTTAAAAAAAAAATAATAATAATAAATAAATATTTTTTAATAATATAAGGAGGTTTTTAAAATAATTAAGTCATGGTGCTACACACCTATATGTTTTTACTATTATGAAAAGTTATATAAGTAAAAGAAAATCATGTACTTATCATAAAGTTTCTTTATATTATAACTTTACCATATATTAATTTTTTAAATTATCAGTAATGATAATATTTTGTAAACTTTTTTTATATTATAAACTTTACGCATAATTTTTTAAATTATGAGTAATGATCATATTTGTTTTCTTAGGTTTATAATTTTAAATAATAAATTATATATATTTAGTTATTTTAATTTTATTTAAACTTTACACATTTATTAATTTTTTAAATTATGAACCATGATCATATTTG
>JZKD02S2232103.1:18850-37925 GCA_000966675.3 Picea glauca | reverse complement strand
TTTACCTGGGTATTGGCCACATCGAACCTCTTATTGTTCTCCTTCAAACAAGTAATAGTTGTATGAGAGTGGTTTTTAACTTCCTCCTCCAAATCATCAATTAAATATGTTTTATCCCCAAATTAATCCATGAGGTTCTTAAAGACATTTTTCAATGTTCTTTCCAGGACATCAATCTTTCTATATTTTTCATCATATCCCTACAAGACATTAGTCTAAAAGAGGGAATATTCTTCCTCCGACTAGGTATTGGTTGTCTCTAGATAATCCTTTAATATTCCATTTGTGTTCACAATAGAGAAACAATATATGTAATGCATTTTATTGTTTAGGAAGTCGATCATGAGATTCTTACAAGGCAATATATTTCTTCTTGCAAATTTCCTACAATTTCTACAAAATTAGTTCTTCATATTCATCGAAGGCTCCCAGTATTTCCAACAAAGGGTATAAAGTACTTAAAGTTTGAACTTTAGTTTATTATGAATAAATCAACTATCCTACTTGTTGTTCAATCTTCGACTGGGTTAAGAGAACTTGCTTCCATATCAACAAATAATAAATATTACAAGGATATAGGTCCTTGGTATTTTATTGTACAATAGTAAAGAAATATACACAAAAACACCATAGATAGAACTATGATCTATAGTAATGGAATTATTGCTCGACTTCTACAATCATTAGTTGACCATGCAATCTTTTCCAGGTCGATGCTATTATTGGTCGATATGAAGGAACTTATTTTTTGGGCATACACTCCAAGCTTCCTTGGAAACAACCAACCAACTTCTTCATATAGCCACCAATACTCGGTCTGTCCAACTATGATGCATGGTCAAATAGTGCACCAATCGAATTCTTGTCAATCAATACCACATTTAATATCTAAATATGAGTGGACTATTCTAGATGGTTTCTTCTAATGGATCATTCATCCATACAATCTTGTAGCCAATAATTAGGCTGAAACAAGATTTCACTTCACATGCAAACATATATGAGTAGTGTTCTAGTCAATAAAAAAAGGTATTCAATCAAAACTATTTAGTTTATCAAAGGAACACTTATCAACCACACTCAACCTCAATTGAATATTTTCATAGTGTAGGTCTTTTAAAGAGCTACACAAAATTGTCAATGTTGTATCTGCAAGCCTCTTCCAATATTTTCTACGTGCTAGGGAAAATAAATGAATATATAGCTATCAATCCAGATCTTACCAAGGTTAGGTCATCAATTATTCAAAAATCTAGATAGACAACTAATCTTCCATAGATTGTTGCTTAGTTGATACAAGCAATCTCTAAAAAGACAAAGCTCAAGTTGGATTTCAACACTAAAAAGGTCTCACCCATGGTCAATTGATCATTCCAATACCAGTAGTTAAAGAATATATATTATGCCACGCATTTATCTTTGGTTGATATGCATAGGAAAATATATGGTATATTTAACAAATGGAGTTAGCCAAGTGGATAAACATCCACACACAACTAAATTGATTCACCTAGAATTCAATCAACTACTTCAAAAAAAACCTTGGTAGTAAAATAAGACAAGAGATACGATGAACACACAAAAGGTGGATCTATAGCACCATATATCCAATAAATCATCCAACAATGTGTTTATTATGGAAATATAATTCCCCAAAGAATTAGTAAATCAAATAAAAAAACTAGGGTACACTATGAATGAATTCAATAAAATTCACCATTGTTGGCTCAATTTTAGATCAGGGTCCACATCGGCATCCAAAATAGGGTATCTATTGTAGTCTAAGAATTGGGATTTTCAATTCCCATAAAGGGGAAGGCATCACTCTAAGCACTATGCTAAGACTAAAGAATGCATAAGGGTCACACAATATGACTGATCTTTAACTCAATACCCATACTTTCCCCTCAACTCTTATGCAATGAGTTACATGTTAAATCATAACCCATATCAATGTATTGAATGACCAACAAACTAATCCAACCAATACAACTATCTACTTAAGGGTGCAACATAGGTTTTACTAGATTATATTAATTCATCAACACATATACAAAGCAATAATATAATACAACATAACTATATAAAATAAAGACAATAAAAAAAATTGAAGTGGGGGTCACATTCCATTAATATTCAGCATGAACCAATACATCCTTTGTTGGTCAATCAAGACAACAACCATACCTAATGCATTATAGAGAAAAAAATCCATATTAACCCCAAAATACCTTACAATAGCCATGATATCATGGTAACAACAAAATTGCACAATGAACAATAACCCAACCACACATACCCCACTCTCTAATACTTGCACCACAAACTCCCCGCTACCACAAACTCTAATACTTTCCCTGGTGCAAACTCCTGCTACCACAAACTTTGATACTTTCCCCTACACACAAGACTTGCATATGAGACTGAGCAGAGGGATTTATAGTGACTCGGGTACCAATGCCTCCTGCATTGTATATTTATATCATTGGTCCCCTTTTATTCTAAGACCGAGCGGAGGGATTTACAATGACTCTAAGACCGGGTGGAGGGATTTATAGTGACGTTGATACCAAGTGGAGGGATTAATCAGATGACGTCGATATTGAAGGCGAGGGAAAGGATGGTGAGTAACTCTGGACACTTGAATTTACAGTGCTAATGCGAGAATAATCATTTTGTTTTAAAAACAAATTGTTACTTCCATTTTTGTGTTGGAAGGAGAGGGAAATATCGCCTTATTCTCCCCTACCCATACTTTCCTCAAACCCTAGTATGATTTCACCTTCCAAAAGAAAGAGAATATTGGTTGGAGGCATTGAGATTTTCCTTTTTCCATAGTAATAGCAGGGGGGGGCCTTTCACTATATGATGTAGGTCATAACATGTTACATTAATCCCCGTCATGAAGAAACCATCCCACCCATGAGTAAGAAACCATCTCTCCCCTCTAATTTTGTAAAGAACCCTAGCACTCAAGAGAAAGAGAGAAATTACAAATTAAAAATAAGAGTTGGAATTATGTTACTGGATTTGTTGCCACAATATCCTCACTATGTTACTGTATTTCTCCCTAATAAGAGTTGGAAATATGTCTTCCATGTTGATAGAAAAATCTTCATGTGAAACAATCCATGAGAAACACTAATAGGGTTGCAATCTTGTGGTGTTTTCTTCAACTATTGTGGACATTCTAGCCATGGATTTACCCTCAAAACCATCTCATTTCCTCTTCTAATTCTCAATATAAAATCCCCCATTTCCACAAGCTTTTAATAGCCACAATTCCATGGGGTTCTCTCACCAATTGCAAGGATAACAACCTTGGTTTCACACAAGTTTCTCCATGAACAGAGAGGGAGAAAATTTGAATGGGGGAATCAAGAATTCTCATGGGATAGTAATGCTCACAATTCAATGGACAAGATTTAGATTCTCCCCCAAGAGTGTCCATGCACTTGGATTCAATCCACTTTACTATCCACTACAGCATGGTTTTGAGGATTTTGTTTATGACCTCTAATTGGCGATTAGATTGCAGATAATAAGGTGACATGAATTCATGTGTGAAACCAAGTGTGAAGCCAACTCTTGGAATACCTCATTCCTAAAAAAAAATCCATGGTCAAAGACCAATTTCTTAGGGACACAAAATAAAGTGATGAAATGGTTAAAACATAATCGAGTGGTTATGTCATCTGTGTTGTTGTAGGTTAGCATGGCCTTGGCCCATTTTGTGAAATAGTCAATTACCATTATGATGTACTTTTGGCCACCACCAAATGTTGGGTTACAGTTCATGAAATCAATCCCCCACTTGAAGAATGGAATGATTATGATGATGGAGTGGATTTAAAAATTTGTCCTTTCCCTATAGGTTTTGTAAATGGTTAAATGTTTGTGGAGGTAGTATTTCACTAAGGATTTGAATTTTAATGGGTCCACCATGATTCCTTTCTAGGAGACGACGAATTCCAATGGGTGACTAAAATTGATGTAGAAGACATGTTTGAGAGGGTTCAAATGAATGTTATGCATGTATCACCATAAGAAAATAGTGCATAGGTATTCTAAGTGTTGCAGTCATTTATTTGACCAATTAGTGAGATCATCAAGGTAAGCCAAGATAATGTGGGATAAATCGTAAAAAACATAGAACATTACACACTAAAATGTGGCTTCAACCTTTTTGATATTGAAATGTATAACATGGTAGGTGAAGGTGCCCCACAATGTAGTGAACATGGTCTTGCATTATCAAAATGTCAAATCTAGATTTTAATATACCCTAAAAAACCCATACATGAGGGATAGGGCCTCATCTCTTGCACATGCATCATGACTTGGTTGATGATGGGGCTAGGGAAGTTGTATTTTAGGCAGGCCTATTTCAAATCATGAAAATAAATTCACATGAAAATGCTACCATATTTTTGGTTTACATGTACTGGGTTGGATACCCAGTTTTCTTTCAAGCAGGCCTAGTTCAAATCATGAAAATCACTACACACATGAAAATTGGTCCCATAGAGTAAGAGAGTGCCCCAAAAAAGTGCCTAAAATTATCTAATAAAGCCAAATCAGTGACCTGCAAGGACCAAGGGGAAGAGTAGAGGAAAAAATGGGGAACCCTACCTAAGAACTAAGGAAGGAAAGAGGCAATAGGAAACAAAAATTAGTTTTGAACTGGCGAAGGTAATAGGCTAAGGGAGACAATGTCGGTTCGATGCAAGTGAAGGGATGAGGCACGCCCAATGATAGTAAGGAACTGATAGGATAATAGGTTTTATGATGTTCATGGTGAAGCGTGAGCACAGGCATCTCTCAACATACATCAACATACACTAGCATGAGGCTAGTGTGAGTGCTAATACAACCTATGATGTCAGTATCATGCTAGTGTATCATGATAATTCACACAAAAGAAATGTTTGGTTCATATGGTGATTTAATGAGCAAATCAAGCATCGAATATGGTGTTTAGAATAATTAATGCAGTGATTGATAAGTAAATCAAGCAACATTAAACTTAGAAGCTATTATAGGTTTGAGTAGGCACGCATCAATGTTAACTATTATAGGTTTGAGTAGGCATGCATTCATGCTAACTATTATAGCTATTTGCTTGAGTATGCATGCAACTATATTAACTAAAATAATTATTTCTCTTTCTTTTGTTCTTGTGTCACTATGGAGAATAGGTCATTAACAAAGTTTTTTAAAGATATGATTCATTTTTCCGTGTTAGAGTGAAAATGGAGCAAGTAATAGGTTTGTCATATCACTACCTAATTGAAGTGAACGCAAGAAAAGAAAAGTCTATCAAACCAAATAGAACAATAAGAAATCTTTGAATCCAAACATGGGAGTATTTTTCCCATGTTACCAAAGAAGAGGACACATGGAATATCCCCTCAATGAAGAAGCACCAAGTAAAAGAGGCAATGTTATCAAGAAAATGAATAATATCAAATATGGTGGTAGAAGTTATGGGAGTTTTTTTTCATGGAATGTTTAATATTTATGGATATTCAATTTGTTTTTTTATTGATGTTGAAGAGGTGTACAAAATTCCAATGGTGATGTTAAAGGGCCCCATAAAAGGGTGGTGGAGTAACATCCAAACTATATTTGATGTAATCACTTATGAACCTTAAAGGATTAGGATGACTTGAAGATGTTTTGAACTTTTTTATGGATATGTTATCTTTTGACAATGATATACAATATGTCTTTAATCAATTTTAAGTATACGAGACATGTTGTGCCAACAAAGGATTACAACCATAAAATGAGACATTTATAACATGGATATTGAATCATCTTCAAAGGTTTTGTGTTGTTCAACATTGTTTTGGAGCCTTATATTGAATTTGTTACTATATTTAATTAGTTGTATACCATGGAGAATGCCATATTCACCACATTCAAAGTGGATTATGAGAAATAAAAAGAAAGGTTGAACTCATTGTAGGATTTCACTTGGATATGTTTTCACTTGAGTAACCAATGGCAATTTTCATGGGTTTTATAGAACAACCACTTGGGTATGTGTTGTGCCTTTCATTGCTTATCCAAAGTCTGAGTGTCATTGCTAGGGTTAAAATATTTTGGGGAATTATATGATTGATACAAATTGGGGTTATGTGTTATTTTATTTATGGTTAAGAGGGATTAGTGAATATAAGTATGTTATAAATATGTTATAACATATATATGTAACATAGATATAACATATGTTATTGGGACGTTCTCCCCACGCTCCCAATAATGAATTTGTATGTACATCAAATTTTCACATCACAAAGATAAAGAGCTACAGTGGGAGGCAATTTGTATGGGGTTGTTCCACTATCTATCCCTAATTATATGTTTAATGAAATTATGAACTCAAATTAGATACATTAACTCTCACATGATTAGTATCAATCCATTGGTTACTAATTTTATCCTATGGCATCATGGTTACTAACTTAGAGGGACCAAGAATATAAAACTATAGTTGTCATGTTGATGTGGTGGTTGTCATGGAAATGGTTACCCAATATGGTCATGATGAGCACAAGATTTTTTAGGTGGATGATTTGATCAAATTACATGGAATTCATGTGTATTATGCTAAAAACTATGATGAATGAGATAGTAAGTATTAGGGGTGTGGTGTCATCAAATGAGGCAATGAATAGAATTCAGTTATAATGAGCATATCTTGTAATGCACAAAAATACTATGCAAGATGTGGTATAAGATTGTCAATGGATCATAATCTTAGCTTGGTTATATTGAGGGTGTGGTGGTTTTGTGCATCAACATCATTATCTATTATTTTTCATGTGTAGAGGCCATAGGTTGATTCAATATTGTTAAGAATTTTTTGTAATAATTTTGAGTTTGGTAATGAATTTCTTATGCATCTAGTATTTCACTACCAAACAAGTGGGAAAGAGGTACAATAATGATGTACTTTATGGAGAAAGAACATATATATTCAAGAGACTTCTGCCAATTTTACATGGAAATAGAAGGATTTTGGAAAATAACTATAGATGAGCACTATTCTTCACATTCTAGGTCATCTATAACTTTAAGATTTAGTTTTAGAAATCTAGCATGATTCACTTCAACCTTGGAGTGTGTATGTACTTAGGATTCAATACACATGTGACTATGGTATTTGATGAAAATATTGATTTTTTGAGCACCTTGTTTACCTTCACAATATTTTTCTCCATGATGACACTAGTGTGCATGCCTTCCATCTAGGATTGACCTAGAAGGACTTTGAACCCATTTCCACCCCTAATACACTATAAACCATATACATGTTGATTATAAACACACTATGATGCATAACACCCTAACCCACTAGCACACAATAATCCCTAACCACTAGCACACCTTAATGGTCTTCATCATCATCATCATCCTTGTCCTCCTCCTCGTTATCATATAATATAATATATTTAATTATATAATATATATGCTATACTTATATATATATAACATAGAAAATAACAAAAAAATAATTGAAACAAAAGAAAAACAAACAAACAAAACACACACCCAAGAAATTCACTTGTACCACATCGGTCAAGGAAGGTCCAATGGGTCTTTCCCTTCATAGGGCTTTGGTTGGTGTGAGAGAGAGTACTTCATTTGGTGGCATAACTACTAGGTACTAAGTAGAACTATGTTAATCCCTAAATAGTGGCACATTAACCCTTAATTAGGGAATATTACATTAGTAATGTTATTTTATTTATTTCAGCTTGGGTCCATTAGTTGTAATTGTACCTCCTAATATCCTATATATACCAAGGAGACCTTTCCAGTTGGAATCATATTGTATTTGGAAATTTATGTGGCATATAAGGAGGTTGCCCCCTCGAAAAGGCTTATTATATGAAATTATCTCTTTCAAGGCGTTGAGTACTTATTCTGAGGTTTTTCTATGTTATTTTTATATTTGGTTCCTAATATTTGGTATCAGAGCTCAAGGTCTTGGGGTTTCGCTGCTACACCTTAGACACCTTGGAATTTTCGCTATAATTTTTTTTCTACGGTGTTTCAGAAGGAACCCCTTGGAGGATAATTAGTAGACCGATCAATGTACGTGGGGTAAAAAATTCAGCTCCTGAGATTATAATTTCATATATATAGCATGTGTAAGATAGGGTTCTGAAATCATCATGAATTTAGTCATCTCGGAATTTTCGTTATTAAAGTTTTTTTGTAACATTTAAGACCCTGAAATCTAGAGGATATTCACATAAATTATTAAGGTATCTGTGATAAAAATTTCATCATCTAGGCCATCCTAATTTTATATATACACCATGGTAGACCATCAACTAATTTTTGCTTGCAAAAATTGCTAGAACGCGCACGCGCCCTGACCTAACTCTGTATCGATTTGGGTTTGAGTGTGTTGCCATGGCAGCCCAGGGAGGGGAGACACCGCCCCCTCCTTCCCCCGCCTCCTTCTTCAGACGCCTGGTAGAAGCAAGCAACAAAAATTCGATCGTCGTAGAAGCCCTGAGCTTTATCAAGAAACTGAATGATATTCCAGAGATCGACCTCCCTCCGGAATTCCCTATCAAAGTCGCCATGTCTCTCTCTGAACGAGGACTAATTGGTCAGTTTATGGGACTATGGCCCTCAACCAGATCCACCGACAACTGGATTCATAGAAACTGGAGACCTCTGATAGCAAACAGTGTGACATGCTACGCGTTCGGGCGAGGATACTTTATCTTCGAATTTATCTCTCAGGAGGATAGAGATCTGATATTCAGAAACGGCCCATACTTTATGGGAACTCAAGGACTTTACCTAAACAGATGGACCCCGAACTTTGACCCTACTTCAGAATTCCCCAAGGATGTCCCGGTCTGGGTAAGGCTCCCCAACTTGCCGATCCACTGCTGGAAGCCCTCCTCGCTTCAGGCAATAGGCAACGGACTTGGGCGCTACATCGACCGAGCAGAACCTAGAGACCAGTATTCTTGTGCGAGAATCTGTGTAGAGGTTGATCTGGAGGTAGGTCTACCAGAGGCCATAAAGCTGAAGGTCGGTAACTGGCAGCACTTCCAAAATCTTGACTACGAACAGCTCTCGTTCAAGTGCAGAGGCTGCCACGAATATGGCCATTTCCAAATAAATTGTCCAAAAAAAACCCCCTCCACTGAAAAAGAAGGGGATGAAGGATGGCAACAAGCCCGTAAAGGGAGATCCAGAGCAAGAGTCCAAAGGAATGAACAGACAAAACCACAGAAAACCAAGCCCACGAAAAATACAGAAAAGGAGAACAGCTTCGGAATCTTAGCCAAAGGAATGGAGGACAGAGAGCAAGATCCAAACAAAGAAGTTCAAGAGGGATAAAAGGAAGATCAGAATCCAGTAAACAAAGGGAACACGACAACAGAAGAAACAGGGACGCAAAATAACTCCCCCCAGAAGCAGCTCGGAAGTCAGAACATAGAGGAGGGGGAGATCTCGTTAAGTAGTGACTCAGATGAAGCAAGTGATGTTTGGGCCACTCCAAAGAAAAAGGGAAGAGGTCGGAAGTCAAAAAATGCAGAAAGGAACCAGGAATCCCATAAATCCATCCTCAATGGGTCACAGCCCACTATCAAAAATGCGTGGTCGGTTCATAACACGCGGAAGCAGGCCAAAACCTCCCAAGGAGGCCAACCCCCCCCCAAGGTTTATAATGATCATAACCTCCTGGAACTGTAGGGGAATGGGAAGAAAAAAGAAGGAAGAAGCGTTAAAATATATTCTCAAAACCTCGAAAGCAAGTATCCTATTGCTCCAGGATACTAAAATGAGCCAGCAAGATGCGCTCAAAACCCTGTCGAAAGTTTGGAAAGGAAGTCTCGGAGAAGCCAAAAATGCAAGGGGTGCCTCAGGAGGACTATGTACAATGTGGGACGCCTCCAAAATAGACCTGCTCAGCTCTGACATCTGCATGCATTGGATTCACACCAGAATTCTTCACAAAGACACGGGCTGTCAGGTAAGCATCTTTAATATTTATGCACCACAACTAATGGGGGAAAAAAAACATTGTTGGGAATCCCTGCAGGTCTACCTATAACAAAACAATCTCTCCAATATCATCTTGGGTGGAGATCTAAATGTAACGCTAGCCCAGGACGAGAAGAGGGGCGGCTCGATAGTGAGAGATCCAGATAGAGAATGGGTAGAGGACTTAGCCTCTACATGGGACCTTCTTGATATCAAACCAGTCAAAGGTCGTTACACGTGGACCAATAAGAGAATTGGTCCTGGGCATATCGCTTCCAGATTGGATAGATTCCTTGTTCAAAGCTCCTTTCTGTTGCTAGGACTTGAAGCAAAGGCTGAAATTTTGGCCCATAGTGTTTCTGATCACAAACCGATTCGGTTAGAAATCAAAAAAGATCAAGTCAAGGGGCCCATCCCCTTCAGATTCAACCCAAACTGGATAAATGATCAAGGATTCACAGCAATAGTAGAAAAAGTATAGGCCACCACAGTCCAAGGTTCAGCATCCTATGTGTGGGAGGAAAAAATTAAAAGGATGAAATATGCTTTGAAGTCATGGGCCAAGAGCCAAACAAGCCCTATAACAACGCTCCTAGCAGCCCAAAGCCAACTTGAAGCCCATTAGCTAACAATGGAACAGAAGGAGATCACCCCAGAAGTCTTGCAAAAGGAGGACAGCCTGCAAAGGCAATGGCATCAAGCCTGCATAATGGAGGAAAACTATTGGCGGCAGAAGTCGAGAAGCTTATGGTTGAAAGAAGGAGACCGCAACACAGCCTACTTTCACAAACAAGCGGAAGAAAGGAAACAATACAAGGCAGTGACGGAAGTTCAGAATCAGGGGAAAACAATTGCAGATCCAGAAGGCATTAAACAAGCAACTTATGAAACTTTTGAGAAGATTTATACAGAGCCAAAGGATACGGATCTGGACCAGCAAGGCTACCCACTCACGCTCATTCCAAAGCTAATAAATGAAGACATTAACAACAAGCTGACTAGAGAGGTATCGCAGCAAGAAATAAAGGAGTCCATTGATCAGATGAACCCAGACAAAGCTCCAGGACCGGACGGGTTCACTGCCATATTCTATCAAAAGTGCTGGGAAATCATAAAAAAGGACCTAACCAAAATGATCCAGAAGTCACAGCAGGCCAGCAAGCTGGGAGGAAGCACCAACTCCTCTTTTCTGGCACTCATCCCGAAAGAAAAAGGACCGACCTCTTTCAACAGGTTCAGACCAATCTCATTATGTAACACAAGCTATAAAATTCTAGCCAAAGTAATAGCCAACCGGCTCAAGGAAGCTCTCCCCCTCATAGTCCCTGAAAATCAAGGAGGCTTTGTTCAAGGAAGACATATCGCTGACAACATAATCCTGGTTCAAGAAGCAATCCACTCCAGCATTCTAAGGAAAGAAAAAGGTATGGTCATTAAGCTAGATCTTGCTAATGCTTTTGATAAAGTCAGACACAAATTTATAATTGAAGTTATGAGGAAGTTTGGGTTTGATTTACATTTTATAAATTGGATAAAAGCCTGCATAGGATCCCCTTGGATAGCCCCCCTGGTAAATGGGAAGGTAACTGCCTTCTTCAAAGCCTCCAGGGGACTAAGGCAAGGCTGCCCATTGTCACCTTTGTTTTATGCCCTTAAAGCGTCAGTTCTAAGCTATCAATTGGAACATTCCCAAATTAATAAAGATCTTCATGGTCTAAAAATAGCTCAAGGGGTGAAAGATATCAACCATGCACAATTTGCGGATGATACTCTCCTGCTGGGAGGAGCAAGCCCAATCATAGAAAAAAAATTAAAGGAAGAACTGGACGCCTATGCAACAGCCTCCGGCAGCGAGATAAATCAGTCCAAAAGTAGCATTTATGGCTGGAACATCACCCCAAATGAAATGTTGAGAATTACAAGAGTTCTAGAGATGGAGGGGCACACAAAATGGGAGGCCTTCAAGTACCTGGGAGTCCCAATCTTTAAATCTGCCCCAAGAGTTTCTCACTGGAGCCATATTGCAGAAAAACTTAAGAATAAAATCACCTCTTGGGGGGGGCGCTAGCTGAACTTAGCAGGAAAGACAGTCCTGATAAAGGTTGTAGTGACTAGCCTCCCCATCTTTCAATGCTCGCTCTTATTAGCTCCAGCTACAGTTATCCAAAACCTTGAGACTTTTCAGAGGCGATTCTTGTGGGAAGGAGGTAGGCAGGAAAAGAGGAAGATGCACCTGGTTAGTTGGGAAAAAGCCACAAAATCCTACATGGAAGGAGGTCTTAATTTTAAAAATACAAGGACTCAAAATCTGGCATTAGGGGCAAAGCTTCTCTGGAAATTGATCACTGGCAAAACCACTTGGATTAAACGAGCACTGTGGAGGAAATACTTTTGAGGGTCTCGGGACAGAAGTTTAGAACTCCCAGGTAAGGAGGTGAAAAGCTCTCCTATCTTCGCACTTTGCAAAAAAGTACTCCCTCTTTTCACCCCTCACCTAACTTGGGTGCCGAGAAATGGAAGGAAAATAAGAATTGGGACAGACTCAATAATGGGTGACCCGCTGTAAGATCAGCACCATGACCTACAAGGACTCAAAAGAGGGATGGACAGCCAAAACATCTCAACACTCTCAGACATTTCTGTTTGGGGAGATGAAAGGCCTCACCCCTAGCAAGGGTGGGCAGCCCCAAATAGACCAGTTGCACTAGATAGTCAATGGGATGCTCTCAAGAAGTGTATCCAAGGGAAATCCCCTCTAAAAAAGAAAGGTAAGGATGATCGTGGATGGGGAAGGAATGCCAAGGCTTACACCACAACAGAGGGTTATCAAATTTTCAACTCAATTCCCACTGCAATGCCAAATCCAGCAAGATGGAAAGCAGTCTGGAAATATAGATCCCTCCCAAAAATTGACCATTTCAGCTGGACCTTGGCGCACAAAAGTATCCCAACGGGGGAGAATCTTCGAAGAAGGGGCTGGGAAGGACCCTTTAGGTGCCCTCTATGCCTCCACGCAGAAGAAACAATTGACCACACTCTTCTAAACTGCAGCTATGCAAAAGAAGTCTGGATGAAAGTAACAGGCCTCCAAACAGCCACAAACCTCCCTCCGGATGTAATAAGCCTACTCCTCCAATGGGAATCCCTGTTCCCCTTTGCCAATAATAAAAGAAACCAAGATCTCTGGATATGGGGAATACTTCCAAAGTTTGTGCTATGGAATCTCTGGTTAGAGAGAAATCATAGAATTTTCAGAGATAGCCAACTAAGTGAAGACAGAATTGCCATTAAAATTCAAGCACTGTTGGGGGATTCTGCTGCTCACCTCTGTCCCACAGTAAATCTACATAATTTGGACGAAGAACGGGAGAGTTGGATAGCCCAATTCAACATCCCAGGGATAGGAAGCCAACAAGGAAGTCACCCAATGCACGAAAGCTGGGAGATCAGGGAAAGTGGAAAGGAATTTGCCAAATGGAAAAGCAAAATCAAAACGCCCATCCTCTACTTTGATGGGGCCTCGAAAGGGAACCCAGGACAGGCCGGGGGAGGGGGCATCATAGAAGATCCCAAACAAGACAAAGCAACGCATTATGCCCTTGGACTCGGTATAGAGCCCAACAACAGAGCCGAAGCCTTGGCTCTCTGGCAAGGCTTGCAACTGGCAATCAAACTAAGAATACAGGATCTGGCAATTATAGGTGACTCCAGAATTATCATACAGGCGATGATCAAGGGCTCCACAACTAAAAGCACCAAGCTCAATAACCTGCTTGATAAAATCCACCTACTACTAAGGAATCTGAACACCTATCAATTCTATCACGTTTTAAGGGACTTAAATCGAATTGTTGATAAAGAAGCCAACAAAGGCGTTCTATTGGATGCTGGAGTGTTGTCAATCAATGGCATCATTGAAAATGTGGAAATCCCATGACCCATCGCAGCTCACGGGCACTCTTCCAAAGGATCGAACGTGCAGATGCTGTAACACAGTGTTGTAACAGATGCTGAAACACAATGCCGTAACAGATGTTGAATCACAGTGGTACAGATGTTGAAACACAGTGTTGTAACAGAGCTGGAACACAGATGTTGAAACACAGATGCTGGAACACAGATGCTGAAACACAGTGTTGAAACAGAGATGGAACAGATGCTGAAACAAAGTGTTGTAACAGATCTGGAACACAGTGCTGAGAACACAGATGTTGGAACAGAGCTGGAACTTTTGTTGAAACACAGTGTTGTAACAGCTGAAACACGGTGTTGTTACATATGCTGAAACACAGTGTTGAAACAAGATGTTGAAACACAGTGTTGTAACAAAGCTGGAACACAGGGCTGAAACAGAGCTGGAACACAGACGTTGGAACACAGATGTTGAAACACAGTGCTGAAACAGAACTGGAACTTTTGCTTAAACACAATGTTGTAACAGCTGAAACACACTGTTGTTACATATGCTGAAACACAGTGCTGGAAAAGTTGTTGAAACACAGTGTTGTCACATACGCTGAAACACAGTGCTGGAACAGAGGTTGAAACACAGTGCTGGAAATTATGCTGAAAGCATCACATGCCGAATCTCAGTGCTGGAACATATGTTGAAACAGCGTTGGAGCTGAAACAACAACTGCCGAAACAGTGTTGAGTCATATTCTGAAACAGTGCTGAGATTTATGCTGAAACAGTGATTGGAGATTCGGCAATTAAATTTAGAATAAGCACAGGAACTAGGTCAGCTCACAAGTCTACATTTTTAGAAGTAGAATGGATCAGAAAGAAAGGCCCGAAGAAATTCGAGGACATTTTGTATTTTGATCTGTAGGCCCGAAGAAACTCGGGGCCATTTTGTAACTGAATCTGTGGCTTTGCCACCCCTCTAATATAAACTATAACCGTTTTCGTCAAAAAAAAAATTGTATATACACCATGTGGAAGATAGGGTATATGACTAGTCATATTAACTAGTCTCAAACAGGTATTTCGGGTAAAACAATGATACCTTCTTCAGTGATTATCCAAATTAAGTGATACCAGTTGCATTGGACAGTGGAAAGTCTGTAGTATTTTTGGTACAATTTTTATAATAAAATATCATATATCATGATCTTGGCAAGATTTGCAAGTAAGCTCTCCTGGAAGGGACAAAAATAAGCAAGGTGTGGGGAAGTTACCATAAATTCCACTTGGCACATCCAATTTTGATCAGACTTGTGGCATTGAAAAGAAGACGTATCAAAGAACTACAAAAATATATTTTCAAACCCAGAAGGGCCAAAATTTTGGAGATACAGTAGAATAAATATCATCTAGGGGAACCACCTCGAAATCAAGGTTTAAAAGTGATACTTGACCAACATGCCACCAAAAAAGGGAAATTCTACACCAATTAAGCCTCCAGATAGTCCTGCTTGGACTCTTGATGAAGGTGAATAAATGCATAAAGACATAAATGATTTACAAAAGAAGACAGTAACAAAAGATGAACTACAAGGGATGATGGATTCAACTGAAGCTAAGTTGGAGGCAATAATGGATACTAATATGGAGGGTTTAAAAAGGGAGATCATGGAAGGATTGAAAATATTTCTAATAGAGAGGACACATGAAAGTGAAAATGTATCCCATGAAATTCATGATGAGGACATAAGGAAGATGAATCAAGAATGGAGAAACTCCAACTTTGGGTTGAAGACCGACCACTTTCCTAAGATCGATATGAGGAAGTTTGATGGCAAGGATCCAATAACATGGATACTTCAGATGGAGCAATTCTTTGATCTACATGATGTGCCACACACACAAAAGGTATGAATTACTTCTTTTTATTTAGAACCCAATCAATTTGTGTGGTATCGATGGCTTTGTTCTCGCAAATCACTCGTAACTTGGATAATTTTCACGGAAGAAATGATAGCACACTATGAGGATACAAGGAGAAATATGTTCTTTAGCCAATTAACAAATCTCAAGAAAAAGGGTTCAGTTGCAGAGCACATTGAGAACTTCCAAAGATTGAATATAAAGGTAGCAGATATTCCAGATGAGCACCTGATTTATGTATTCATAGGAACTTTAAAGGATAACATTCAACATGAGGTTCACCTTTGGGAACCCAAATCATTGGAGAATGCATTTAGGGTGGCAAGAAATTTTGAAAGTAAAATATGGCTATGGCTACTAGAAGGACCACTCCTAACATCTATCAAGAGAATAATTTTCCTTCTTCTAAAACACCTCAACCTACAAGGTTGACACCTCAACAATTGGAGGAAAGAAAAGAAAAAGCTTTATGCTTTAATTGCGATAGCAAGTACAGTAAGGGACATAAGTGTGGTGAGAAGAAATTATTCTACATATATTGTGAAGAGGAAGAAGAACAAGAACCATCTCAATATTAAAAAGTAGAAGTGATTTCTTCTTAAGAGTTGACTCCCACAATATCATGTAATGCATTGGTTGGAATTAGCACTCCTCAAACCCTTAAGATTGAAGGATATATCAAAAACAAAAAGGTAATAGTCCTAATTGATNGAGCAATTCTTTGATCTACATGATGTGCCACACACACAAAAGGTATGAATTGCTTCTTTTTATTTAGAACCCAATCAATTTGTGTGGTATCGATGGATTTTTTCTCGCAAATCACTCATCACTTGGATAATTTTCACGGAAGAAATGATAGCACACTATGAGGATCCAAGGAGAAATACGCTCTTTAGCCAATTAATAAATCTCAAGAAAAAGGGTTCAGTTGCAGAGCACATTGAGAACTTCCAAAGATTGAATATAAAAGTATCAGATATTCCAGATGAGCACCTAATTTATGTATTCATAGGAACTTTAAAGGATAACATTCAACATGAGGTTCACCTTTGGGAACCCAAATCATTGGAGAATGCATTCAGGGTGGCAAGAAATTTTGAAAGTAAAATATGGCTATGGCTACTAGAAGGACCACTCCTAACATCTATCAAGAGAATAATTTTCCTTATTCTAAAACACCTCAACCTACAAGTTTGACACCTCAACAATTGGAGGAGAGAAAAGAAAAAGGTTTATGCTTTAATTGCGATAGCAAGTACAGTAAGGGACATAAGTGTGGTGAGAAGAAATTATTCTACATATATTGTGAAGAGGAAGAAGAACAAGAACCATCTCAAGATTAAAAAGTAGAAGTAATTTTTTCTTAAGAGTTGACTCCCACAATATCATGTAATGCATTGGTTGGAATTAGCACTCCTCAAACCCTTAAGATTGAAGGATATATCAAAAACAAAAAGGTAATAGTCCTAATTGATTCGGGTAGTACTCATAATTTCATTCAATATAAATTAGCCAAATCTCTCAATTGCTTTGTATATCCAGTGCCAGAGTTTCAAGTAATGATTGTAGATGGAGGAACTATCAATTGCTCAGGAAAATGCAATAAGATATATCTTACTATGGGGGAATATGTAATGAATAGTCCAATGATTTCTATACCCATGGGTGGTGTTGATGTCGTACTAGGAATCCAATGGTTACAATCATTAGGAACAATGGCATTTAATTTTCAAAAAAAACTCATTCAAATTTCATTGGAAGGAAAATAAATAGAGTTAAGGGGTATCACAAGGAAACCTAGTAAGGTGATAAGCTCTAATGGCATGACAAAATTTTTGAAAAAGGGGCATCATGGTGTAATTGCGCAACTATGCTCACTAGATGCTCACACATCTAATCCATCTATTCCCCTAGATCTCCAAGAGATCATTAATAAGAATTCCAAAGTATTTGAAGATATTCCCAAAGGTATTACACCCACTCAAAATCATGATCATGATATTCACCTAATTCATGGGAGTGTTCCTCCTACCATCAGGCCTTACATATACCCTTATGCCCAGAAGAGTGAAATTGAGAATATGGTTGAGGAAATGTTAGAGGCTAGAATTATTAGACCTAGCCAAAGTTCTTACTCTGCACCGATGGTAATGGTACTCAAGAAAGATGGCTCATGGCGTATGTGTCCAGATTATAGAGATCTCAACAAGATCACTATTAAAGATAATTTTCCCATTCCCGGCATTGATGAATTGTTAGATGAACTACATGGAGCAATCTATTTCAAAAATTTGGATCTTCATTCAGGGTATCATCAGATTAAAATGAAGGAAGTAGATATCCCAAAAACAGCATCCTGAACTCATGAAGGCCATTATGAATTTTTGGTCATGCCTTTTGGCCTTACAAATGCACCTTCCACATTCCAAGGGTTGATGAATTCCATTTTCAATCCCTTCCTTTGAAATTTTTTGTTAGTATTTTTTTATGATATACTAACCTATAGAAAGTCTTGGGACGATCACATACGACATGTTGACAAGGCGCTACAACTACTAAAGGAGCAACAACTATATGCCAAACCATCCAAATGTTTCTTTGGGTTGAAGGAGGTAGATTATTTGGGTCATATTGTATCTCATGAAGTTGTCAAGGTAGACCCTAACAAGATTAAGGCCATGATGGACTGGCCGATTTCCAAAACATTGAAGAATCTTAGAGGATTTTTGGGTTTGACATGTCACTACTGCAGGTTTGTTCGGAACAATGGAAGAATAACAACACCTTTAATTGCATTAACTAATAAGGATGCATTTCCATGGACTACAAAGGCAACTCAAGCTTTCAAACAACTTAAAGAGGCGATGTGAAAAGCTCTTGTCTTGACCACACCATACTTCACAAAAACCTTTATTGTGGAATGTGATGCCTTGGGAAATGGAATTGGTGTTGTTCTAATGCAAGAAGGAATGCCCCTTTATTTTGAAAGTCGGCCACTCAAGGTAAAGGACTTACACAAACCTATTTATGAGAAGGAAATGATGGAAATAATACATGCATTGAAGAAATGGCGCCCTTACCTGATAGGTAGGCACTTCAAAGCATTATTAGTTCCTATTCTTACAATCCGTCTTCCATCACGGGAAAAAGAAGTGATATATACTCCCTCCAGTTATTGTTCGAGCCGGATGATCAAAATCGGCATGTCCGGTTCTTT
>JZKD02S2232102.1:437627-455010 GCA_000966675.3 Picea glauca | reverse complement strand
CATAGGCTCCCGCGCTACCTCGTTCTTGCAGAGGTAGTAAGTCGAGCAGAGAAATTGTGAAATTCATTATAACGATAAACCCTTACCATGCCATCTCTTATGTATTGGACCAACAACTGCATGAATTTAATAAATAAGCTCTTATTTATAACCTAATTGTTAGAGGTGTACATTTCTTGGTCCAATATGGAAAAGGGAACTCTACACTTCCAACCCTGTTGGTGTACCTATTGACATTTTCGATACATTTGATTTTTTTTTGAATAAATTAAAGAGCAATGGGTTGCATTCTTTCTCCATTGCAACACGTTCCATAAAGGTACATTGCAAATCTCCATTGCAACAATGTGGGTTGGATTGCAACACAAGAGAAGTCCGTACATATTTTGAGACCGTGGTGGACACTGTTGTCAAACACTTTCAAGTCTCAGGTGATGACATACAAGGCAGTGCAACGATCCGACACTTTTGAGAGTGAGGCAGCCACCGTGCAGTGACAAAAACTTCCTAAAATCCTGCCTCTACTTATGTGGATATAAGAAACATTTTGAAATTCTTATTTTTTAAATCAATATTCAGCTATGACAAATGCTTAAATAAAACTTGGATATACCAGGGACAATCAAAGCATGTTGATCGCTACGCGAATGCCATAGTCCCTTGACGTAGGCAGGGATTAATAAGAGATATCATGACTATAATAGGGAAAATACAATATTTATCAGAGGTAATTGACCCAAAAAAGAAAATCAATACATTTAACTCTTTCTCAACATTGAGATCATTTTTTTTTTCTTTAAAAGTCTACCCGAAATTGAGTATTTACATGATAATTAAAAAACCAATATTTTTTTGTATTTTTTAAATAATTATATTATTTTATAATTTCTTAAGAAGATTTATATTATTTTATAATTTATTTTCGAAAACTATTCGTAGAAAACATATATTTTTGTATCTCCAATCATTATTCATCCAAAGAGTACCAAATTACATTATGTAGGTGCTAAAGGCACGGCCCAATCCTGGGTAGAATATCCCAAAGGAACAAAAAGTAGTTGTTGGAGAGACAAAAAAAGAATAGACATAAACTGATAGAATACCTTAATAGGCTAGAAACCCTTTACAAGAGAGCCCGTCACATAAATAAAACCCCAAACAGTATACCCAAAAATCCCCAAGAGGTCGGAAGAACCAGGTCAGAGCGGTATGTAAAACATCACAAGTGGAACCAATTTGCAGCGATTACATCGCACGCCCAAGGAAGGACCTCAAAGTTTTGGCACAACCTCCACTAGATAGTAAAACCATCAACGGTCACCGAAAGGAGCCAGATTTGGACATACATCAAACCCTGAACAACCGAAGAAATGAGATAGAGTAATCACAAAAAAGGAACAATATAACGCAAAGATCTCACTTAGAAGATTCATATCAGAGTAAAAGAAACCCAGGAAATATCCCAGGAGGAACACCCATCAACTATATGAAAACTCGACATAAAAACCAGATCCACCCTCAAAGCAGACACCAAAGAAGAAGTGAGGCACATAGAGGATGCATAGGCAAAAATATTCATCCCTGGTTGCAAAAGGAAAGGAAAATGGCTCCCGTCATAACCTACTATAACAATATACATGGATCTATAAGAGATCCTCAGGCCACCACATAGGAGAAAACTATCACGCAAGGAGCTTGGAGTATCTAAGTGATCTGCTTCATCGAATGGAAAAGGAGGAACACCAGGAGGGATGCGTCTGCTTCGACCTTCTTCGATAACCCTCGCAGAGAGAGGAGGTGCTCGAGCACTGGATTCTGTGGCTGGGGTTTCCCCCAGCTGCAAATCCCTCCCATTTTTTAAGTATATTCTATATTAACTATGGACAAAATTTACATACGAGCATATAACTAAATTCACATGTTTTATGTGATCAGTCAAACAATCATTATTATTTCAAAATCAAGTTAGAGGTTTATGTGTATTAAAAATTAATTAACATCTAAGTATTTTTTGGATCAAGTTGGTATTAAAGCTGGTTTTGACAAGTGTTTTGTAGTGAATGCTTACATGGTCTAGATTCAAGCTTGGAAAAGGAAAGGTTGCAAGTTACAAGTACGATATTCAAAGGAGATTTCAAGATAGGTATGTTTTTTTAAGGAAATGAAGGAGAAGATCCTCCCACAAGACTTGAGGAAATTATGGCTACACCTCGCTCAATGAGGGAAATAATATATGATTTATATCGAAGTGTCCACAATACTAGGGACAAAGAATCTTCGGTAAAATATAAAGGAGGAGGTGAAGATGGTGGACCTTCAGAACCCTCTTCACCATCATCCTCATTATTATCTTCTTCTAGTGCAACTAAACATTATTCACATAAGAATAATCCCTATAAGAAGTCATCACATAATCGTGACTTGCCTTTATTGAAATTAGATGTAAAATTTGAACTTCCAATTTATGATGGATAATTGAACGCAAAGAAGTTGGACAGTTGGATCAAAGAAATTGAGGTATATTGCAAGGTACAAAAGATCATAGATGACACTGCAAAGATACAGTTGGATATTATTCGTCTAGGAGGTTCAACCTTCATATGGTGGGAGAGTAAGACAAAATTTGATCTCATTCAAAAAGGTAAACTAATTTCTTCTTGGGATGAATTTAATTTTTCAATAAGAAAACAATATTATACATTGGCTTGTGTGCAAACTGCAATAATGGAATGGCAACATCTAAGACAAGGAAAAGAGAAAAATGTTTAAGTATATACACATGAATTTCAGAAGAAAGCATCACCTTTAAGAATGCCATTATATACTCGTGAAACTCTTCTAATGTATATTGGTGGGATACATTCATATCTTCGACACACTATATTGATGTTTAACCGTACTAATGTTCATGAAGTGCTAGTACAAACTACTCATTTTGAAGCCAGAAAGGGAAAGTATGTGATTGAGGATAAGAAGCTACACAAGTTCGAGAAGAAATCGAAAGGAAAATGGAAGAGTAAGAAATAAACTACAACAAATAAAGATGAAGAGAATCCTACATGTCCTTACTGCAAATGAAAGGGGCACGAGGAAGCACAATGTTGGAATCTACATCCATTATTACGACCAAAGAAATTCCAGGATAAGGGGAAACAAAATACTATCGCATCATCTCGAAAAGATCTGGGATCAAATTCTAGAGATGAAACTAAGATCATGGCAATGGGAAGAAAAGGTATATCTACTACTAATATTTTTGTTCAATCCACTAAATTGGAAAGTGTTCTTGATCAAAAGAAATGAAGTGAGAATTTTCATGTCAAATTTATCATGAAGCATAATGGATCTCAAGTTAACTTAATATCTTAAGAAATTGTTAAGAAGCAGGGTTTGAAAACGACAACTCATTTGAAACCATATCCATTAGGTTGTGTGTGTGACGACGCTAAGTTGCAGGTGACGAGACAGTGTAAAATTATATTTGCAATTACATCCAATTTCTTTGATGAGGTTAACATAGATGTTGTGCCACTTGACATTTGTGGCATTGTCTTGGCTAGTCCATATATCTTTGACAAGAAAGCTATATTTTATTGTGCAGAGAACAAATATCATATTTTCAAGAACAAGATTGATTATATTGTCAGAGCTCATTGTATCAAAACTAATGTTTCTCTAATGAGAATTGGGCAAATGAAGAGACTCGTAAATGCAAGTAAATACTTTTTTCTCATGGTGGTGAAACAAAAGGAGGAAGATATGTCAAATGTTTTTTCAAGTTGTGATATAGATCATAAATAGGAATTGGAAAAAATCATTTCTAACTATGATGATTTATTTTGGGAACCTATAGGGTTACCTCCTAAGAGGGAGGTTGAAAATGAAATCTATCTGTAGTAGTATGCTCCACTTCCTAACATTGGTATGTATAGGTCATCAGTGATATAGAGTTCAGAGATAAAGAAGCAGGTTTAGGAGCTGCTCGATAAAGTAATCATAAGACCGAGTTCATCTTCGTGTGGATCTCCTATTATATTAGTTCCAAATAAAGACAATATGTGGAGGATAAGTATTGATTTTCAAGCACTGAACAAGATCACGATAAATAACCAATATTCTCTTCCTAGAATTGATGATTTATTATATCAGTTAAGAAATGTTGTTTATTTCACTAAGATAGACTTCAGAGGTGATTACGATCAAATAAAAATTGCGAAAAGCGACATATGGAAAACTGCTTTTAAGACAAAATAAGGATTTTTTGAATGGATGGTTATGTCATTTGGCTTATGCAATGAACCTGTGACATTTATGAGGGTAATGAATGATGTGTTCATTCCTTTTATAGATGATTTTTTCATTGTCTACTTAGATGATATTTTCATCTCTAGTCGAATATGGGAAGATCATATAATGCATGTCAGAACAGTTTTTGAACTTTTGAAAAAGGAGAAGTTGTATATAAATATGTATAAATATGAGTTTGGAAACAATTATCTTGTATATTTTTGTTACATTGTAGGGAATGGTCATCTAAAGATAGACCCCTCAAAGGTGGAAGTTATTGTGAATTGGTCCAAGACAAATACTTCCATAGAATTCAAGAGATTCTTAGGAGCAATACAATACTGGACGAAATTCATTGCTAATTTCTCTTTCATAGCAGGTCCTCTGCATGTGTTAACAAGTGTGAAAAAAGTCTTTCAATGTGAAGGAAAACAACAAAAATCCTTCAAGACATTGAAGGAAAGGATAAGCACCAAACAATTTTTGGCTTTGTCGGATTTGCAACAACCATTTGAGATTCAAACCAATCGAAGAGGATATCCCATTGGAGAATTCCCGATGCAATGAGGTAAACCTATATATTATCATTTTGAGGCCTTTACTCAAGTAGTAATTAACTATCCGACATATGACAAGGAATTGTATGTGTTGGTACAAAGTGTTAAAAAATGGAAGCATTACTTGATGGGAAATGAAACAATAGTTCATATAGATCATCAACCATTACATTATTGGCAATCACATACCAAGTTACAAAATTCATGACATTTTAGGTGGATGGGTTTCTTACAACATATCATTTGGTTATTAAGTATAAGAAGTTTATTCACAATAAGGTTGTAGATATGTTATCAAGACTAGTAATCAATGCATATACAATATTAAAGGATAATTCTTTAGTTCATGAAAGTTATGTTCAAAAATATGCTAGAGATGGTTATTTTAGAGATGTACATATGGGTTTAACTCATGACAATCAACTGTTCAATTATCATATGCATCAAAATTTATTATATCATCTTGGAAAGCTTTGTATACCTAGGGATGAAACATAAAATGTAATCAAAGAAGCTCATACATCTCTCATTTCTGGTCACTTCGGGGTAGGTAAGATAGTATCTCAGTTGCAAAGATATTGTTATTGGCCTCGAATGAATGAGACAATTTCTAGGTATGTAAAAGGGTGTGTTATGCATGCCACAAGAAAGCCTAGAAATAGAAATTTGGGATTCTATATGCACTTCTAGTGCCTTCTCAACCATGGGAAAGTGTGTCTATGGATTTTTTTGGAGGTTTTTTGATTTCCAAAACATGTCATGATTATTTATATGTCTTGGTAGACAAGTTCAACAAGATGTTTATTTTGATTCCATGCAAAAAATAGGTCACACCTAAACAAACAATACAATTATTCTTTGTTAATGTATGGGTTCATTTTGGGTTGCCTACATCTATTATATTTGATCGATACTCTCGATTTTTGGGGAAGTTCTGGTCTAGTTTATGGGAGTTGATGGACACTAAGTTAAACAAGAGAAAAACATTTCATCCACAGACAGATGGATAGACATACGTGGTAAACATGATAGTGGTACATTTGTTGTGAGGATACTGCAACAAACATGCTAAGTTATGGGATGGACATTTTCTTTATGTGTAACATGCCTATAATCGTGCCATGCATTCTTGTACTCATAGAAATCCTTTTGAAGTATGTTTGATATACTTTCCTAAATCGCCTATGGAGTTTTCTTTCAGATAATAAAATAAAGAGGATGGATAGGATGATAAAAATAAAGCTAAGATGTTCATTCATAGGATCTAACATGTACATCAGGTGGTACAGGAAAAAATTGAGAAGATCCAAGCCAAGTATAAGAAGAGACATGCCAAAAATTGAGTTGATAATCGGTTTCAAGTCGATGATCAAGTATGCTTACATATAAGCAAAGACAGAATGGAGGTTGAAGGTAAAAATGTTAAACTAATTCGGTATGGTCCATTCAATATATTGGAGAAGATTGGTACTAATATCTTTCATTTAGATCTACCATCTTACATGCAAATGTATTTAGTGGTGAATATTGAGAATTTGAAACTTTATGAGCCTACTATGATTATGGATGAATATGAAAGTGTTCAGGTTCCGATAGTTTATGCTTTTGCTCCAGAGTATTTAGACGAGCTATAGGAAGATGTTATTCTTGATAGAATAATCATGACTTCATAAGGAGGTGATCATCAACACCATCGAGTTGGTATTTCATATGTAAAACCAAGAAAGAAAGAGTGGATTAGGATTAGAACGGTGAGCGAGCTTTATCCTCACTTAGTTTCTAAGTAATCAATAATTTTGGTGGTCCAAAGGCCTCACTGGGGAGGAATGATCGAGGTGGATTTAGAAATGTTCAAAAATTTATCATCACAAATGCTCTATAAAACAACTTCATTGCGTAAATCTTGGTGATGTCTTTCCAAAGCAACAAAAATCGCCTCAAATGGATTTTGTATGCAAAAGCTATGACTAGTCAAAGTTTTGGTCAAATGTGGTCAAAGGCCCAAAAGGGGGTGACACGTGGCATGACCGTACAATTGAGTTGGAAATACGACAGGGAAACCATACAAAAATAGGTGGACCAATCACATATCGACATGTGGAAAGTATGTATATGATTAGGTGGACCAATGAGAGACTTCCACGTGATAGCCTCACATTGGCCTCTCATGGCTATGGTATATTAAAATTTTCGTCGATTGATGGGATTCGAACCCCCAACCTCTTTCCCAAAATTATCACGTCTTACCAATAGGGTAAACGATATGAATTAATAAACATATGGCGCATAATATATTTGAAGTGATGTTAAGGTTTAGTTGGAGAAAGGGTCGAAGGCTAAGCCCCTAACTCAAGGTTCATATGGTATCCAATGTAACCGACGCCTATATTCGCACAGGGGATAACCACAAATATGCCACATTTATAAGAAAATTCCAAAATGGGATATGTCCAGGGGCTCGAACACATGTCCTCCTCCCCACTATACCGATACCTTAACCTTTGCATCAAAGGAACCTTTTATTTTGTATCGCCAACCAACCTATAGTTAAAGGTTGGCTACAATTATGGATGGAGATTAGGGCATGCACCCTATTTAATCAGTGAGTGGACCAATACATGGTACACACACATAGTACGTCGTATTTGAGTATGTGCATATGGGTCTCGAAGTTCATGCCATAAATGATATCTAGACCTTGGGTTTGCACCATAATGCATCCCAAAGGATTCCTTGAGGAAAGTATAGGTTTTTTATACTCAATTTTCTCATACTTTTGAGCAACGAGTAAAGAGGTTATTGTAGAAACACAAGCATTTGAGCATTAATAAAACAATGTCAATTGGAACGTATCCCAAGTTGGGATACCTCCATTAACAAACTTTTGTATGTGGCATATTATTGTTGTTCTATTTCGCTCATTTATTTTGCAAGTTAATTACCATTAAAGTGATTTTGGATAGATAGTAAATTCACATGTTTTATGCAATCAGTCAAACCATCATTATTATTTCGAAATCAAGTTAGACGTTTATTTGTATTAAAAATTAATTAACATCTAAGGATTTTACAAATCAACAGAGAACCTCACTCCTTCGAATAGCACTTCAACCTCAAAACCCCACCGCTCACAGCCTCAAGTCCAAATCGGTGGACTTCATCCCAGAGTATTTTTCAAGCTTAACTTCAATGATGACTCCTAAGGTATCCCCAGATTGGTTGGGTATGGTGGTTTCTTTTAGGATGCCAGGGGAGAAATACTATGGATTTACATCGAATTTATGGGAAGTGATAGAAACAATGTGACTCAGCTCTATGCTCTGGAGGTTGTATTGCATATTTCCATTCAACAAGGTTTTACAAAGTTAACATTTGAGGGTGGTTTCCAGATCATTGTTAAAAAAATGCTCAGGAAGCTCCAATTTGGGCTACCACCCTGTGGAATTTCCATTAATTGGCATCTCGAACGAAGTCTTGAGCATATCACATCCTCTATATCCAACATAGCTAGCCTAGCCTCTGTGAACATGCAACGTGGAGACAATGTGGTAGTAAATTTTCTGGCCAATGAGGGAGTGAAGCTCAAAAAAAAGTGAATCTTTGAACCAAGCTTGTCACAGTGTCTCCAATAGTACCCTCAAGCAAGATGTCATGGCTACCGAGGATAATTATTCCCTTCAGAGTGGGCCCTACAGCCCCATCATACACACCATGCCTCACAGGAAAAATCGAATTCCATAATCGAGCTAAGGACCGTGGTCAACCTAGATAGAACTCAATGGAAAAAAACAATCATGTTTTATGAGTAGTCTGCATCTGGTTTCCAAAGTGACAAACTAGTGCACATCCTTTTTTAACATCCATGTCTGGTTTTGATTTTGTTGGTTGAACATCTAAAAGGAACTCAATGGACAAAGAAACTCATGTCATGTTCTGTGAGTGGTCTGGTTTCCCAAGTGGAAAACGAGTTCACATATGTTTTAAACTATGTTTGATATTTGTTTAATATAAACTCTAAAAACTGGCTTAAAAAAAATTCATGACCTTAATCTCTATCACACTTGGCCCATTTTTTATAAGCATTATATTTGTAAAATTTTAACCAACTTCCGACGGAGTTGCAGTCTAATTTTAACATTTTTGGAGAAACCCCATCTCTAAAGGTCCCTAGAATAGTGCATATGTTTCTTTCCTTTACTTATTATTCAACTTTTCCATTGTTATTTCTTGCCTTTACTTATTATTCAACTTATTGATAACACGAGTGGCATTAAAAAAATTTACATTTTAATAATATACATATTAAATAACATTCCATCTTCTATATGTTATTTTTGAAGAGTCCAGTAACCACCTTATTAAGTTATTTTCATTAATAATTTATTTATATTTTTTTAAAGGATTCACTGAATTCAAACATGGTAGAATATTTAAAGTTACTAATTAATGCACCCATTCATTAATAAACAACTCCTTATATGCCTCATTCTATAGCCAATAATGATTAAACATGAAATGGGTTGGGGGTTTTAGATTACTATTCTCTATTTGAAGAAATATTGGAGAGTGATACAAGATCCACCAAGGAAAATTGAATATCTAACCTCAGTGTTCTTTGTCATGATATCATTTAAAGTAAAGGACCTATCAATCTTGTTTGAATTTCCATTTCCATTTTTTCCTAAGAGATTATTTCTCCATATGCAACTCAACTTCATTGGTTCCACATTACATAGATTTGCTTCTTTAAATTTTTATGGATAGAAAAATAAAATAATAAGTTCAACATTCTATCATTACCTCAAACTTCTCCTCTCTTCATTCTAAATTTTACATCTCCACCTATAATGACATTCCCCTTCTTTATGATTTCCATTTCGAACAATTTCTCCTATAATTCCTTGCAATTTCCATATGGTTCATACTTATTATAAAGTTTAAATCTCCATGTGCAATGACATTCCCCTTCTTTATGATGTCCATTTCAAAAAATTTCTTCTATAATTCCCTGCAATACCATATGATTCATACATATTAAAGAGAGTAAAAATATTCTCTAAATCCCATGATTTCACTTCTACCTTTATTCTCGAGTAGAAAATATTTGAGTTGAGAATCGTACATTTCTTATTCCAACTCATTTCCTGACCATCCCTTGCATCAAGAGCCACAAAATCCCAACCTTTGAGCATGTCCTTAGAGTATCAATACCTACACTACTAACCACCATTATTTCCTGCAACAAAATAATATTTACGCTATGAGAATCAATTAGCTATGAATTGCATTCTTTTTGTCTGTTGTACCAAATCCTTGAATACTTATAGATATCATAATCATTTTTAACCTTTTTTGTGTACTTGCTAGCTTTAAAGGTCCCTAGAATAGTTATTTATTTTCCTACATTTACCTTTTGTTTAACTTTTTCCATTACCATGTGTATGTGGGACTTTCTTCCTTGTAAGGGGCCTCTAGAATTGTCATCACCATCCATGTGCATGGCCTATTCCACCTCTCAATCTTGTATAGCATCAATTAATTTTTTATACGAAATTCATTTATACCTTGTAACTTTCTTCTTTTCATTTCGACCATTTTGTATCTTATTTCTAATATCTTCTATCTTATTGAAATCAATCCCTTCCCACATACCTCACCTCTCCATCATGTCTATCATGAATTGATTGTTTATAGGAACTTAATTGACACCTTGTCACTTTCTTCTTTTCATTTGGACCACTGATTGTTTATAGGAACTTAATTGATAACTTGTCACTTTCTTTCTTTCATTTGGACCATTTTGTATCTTATCGCTAATATCTTCTACCTTATTGAAATCAATGCCTTCCCAGATACCCCAATTGGAACTAGTTAGGATATGTTCCTTTTTTTTTAAATCTCACTCCTTAAGAGCAATAAAGGCTCATTTTGTAAAAATGAGAACTAGGGGTCCTTCGATTATTACTTGTTAACATGTATTGATTTAACTTTACAAATAATTAGAGAGATCTTTTTCACCTCTCCTAAGGATTTTCATGGTCTAATATGTTCCACATTAGAAGCAATGTTCTAGTAGGAGAAGAAGCCCTCAATACTCATATAGACCCTCCTCAATCTTTGACGTATTGCTCTCAAGTACCTTTCTAAATCGCACAAAATCCACATTTCTAGTCTAAACCTAAGGAGAGAAATTGTGTGTTTCTTTTGATTCATTCTCATTATTTGTCTTATTACCAATTAACCCAATAAAACTTCCTCTAGCCATTATGGGGCAATGAGGTATGACCTTGGATCTTGTTACCCTTTGAGCATAATCCTTCTTCCATTATATGAGGGAAAATGAATTTTCTATGATTGATAGCAGTAGTGGCCTCAAAAGGGCACATTTCAATAATCTAGATACTGAATAACATTCCATATTCCCTATGTTATTTCTCGAGAATATCATAACTCCCTTATTATTTCCATTTCAACAGACAATTTTACTACTATTTTATTGATTTGGTTACTACTACTCTATTGATTTGGAACAATGATTTTCACAGAGATAGAGAAACCTTCCTAGAGTGTTTCCTTTGTCCATCAATTTTTGGTCCTTCCAATTTTTTAATGGCAACCCTCGAAAGATTAAACCACATAGCCTGATGAGTCTATGCCTCTTGTTTGGGCCAACGAATAGTTCCTAGTTTTTTAGTGATAGGTGAGAGTTGGTCCCAAACCAGTGATGAACTTTGATTACCTCTTTGTCTTCCACCAATAAAAAATTTTAATCTAGTTTTTGGATAAAATTCTAAAAATGAGTACATATCCCACCTCCATAATTGATTTATTTTCCACCTAGTGCCTCAAGGAGACTTAAGAAATAAATCACCTGTAACTCCAACTTCTTTTCTAGTTTCTCTTTTCCCTTAGGATCTCGCTCATAATCCACTCATGTCACCAAGCGATCACCATAGTTAATTGCCTTTGAGCACTTGGAATGGAAAATCAATGATGTCAAATGAAGTGGCCAAAGACACTTGGCTAGGCTCTCTTGTACCCCTTAATTCATGGACAAGAGATCTCAAAGTGTTCAACCCCTCATCAATTTGTGTGTTTATGTTTGGTGGTTGTGGTGGGTTGGAGTTTTTTGTGCCTTGGTCTGTTTGTGTGGAGTTTTCAATGTCTCTGAGTTCCAAGTTAATAATATATGCTACAATTTAATAAGGAATGACATATAAATTAGGTGATTTTTTTTAATTTTAATAGAAAATAAATAAATAAAAACATCCAAATACCTATTTTAAGAAATTAAAAAAAACAATGAAATAATCGCTTGCACATGCATGCATTGTTTTATATTTATAATAGATTTTCATTTCCTATTATGAACACTATGACAATTTGATGGATGAAGAATACATTATAGAAGAAAAATTATGTATACCATCAAGAAGGATGATGAAGGATACAATTATTTCCATTGAAGGATGATGAAATATTTCTAGGGTTTGCAAAGTTCCTAAGCATGGTCAAATAAATGAAGGAACATTATGATTTAGAGAAGAGTTGAACAAGACATACAACATAATGATGAAGTTGAAAGCTCTTGGAAACATGTAATTTTTTAGGACATGGAATATTTTCTAAAGGGGTATGTAGACATTGTGTAAAATGACAATTTCAATGGCTTGTCATCTAAGAGGAGAATTGTGCATGACATGTGGAGAATTTTATTAAATATTTTTAACATACATTTATCAAAATAAAAAATTACTAAAGTGGAAGGTAAAGAAGAGAAATCAATCATATCTAACTTGAGTTGAATAAGGTCTTGTCTCCTTTTGGTGTTGCCACTTAATCCTAGTCCACTCACCCCAAATATTTACTATAACTTAACAATACTCACAAAACTAATTTTAAAAATACAATTCATGACCTCAATTTGTATTACACATGGTCTATCTTTATATTTTTAATTTGATTAATTATAAGCATTGTATGTGTAAAAGTTTAACAACATCCTAACATCCTAACTAACATAATCGTAGGGAATGAACAAAGTCCAAAAATCTTGTTTTCCATGCCTATATACATTCATTTTTATTAGGGATCGAATTCATTTATATTACGGATTGAACCAGAAGAAAAATCAGTTTATATTGCAGATTGAACGTGGCTGAATGGGAAGCACATTTACTACTTTGATAGAAAAATTACAAAAGATGGAGGACCGATTGATATACATAATGCCCTTTGCATTTTTTTTTACTATTTCATTCTGTAAAAGCTTTGATTCTCTGTAACTGCCCACTCAATGATTCTCTGTTACAACTGAGTATCTTTCTCTTCTATTATATCTACATTCGATAAGCTATTTTGAGAGGCACACCTTCGTAGATATCTTATGTTATCTCTACCTCTAATAAGTTATTTTGAGAGGCATGCCTTCATAGATATTGTTGGTGTCTTCGATGTGGGGGACTTGGAAATAATAGAGAAAGCACCAATTGTAAGAACCAGTTGTAAGCTCCATTTATAAGCTTCAGTTGTGAGAGTCAGTTGTAGGCGTGTCAAGAGTCACTTCTTAGTTAAGAGTCTAGTTGTCTTTGGTTTGCATGTAACTGAATCAGTCGATTATTTTCCTATATAAGGATGTAATTCGTCTTCATTGAATATAAATAAGTGAGCATAGCCTCACCATGTGTTTGTTTCGCATATTTTATCTTGGTATTAGAGCCACAAGGAGAAGGCATGGATAGCGTGAGAAACGTGAGAAAGGAATCGGCTGCAGCGTGAGCATACCTCCTTGTTGGAAAGCGTACGAATAATCCAAGAGTTGGTTTAATTGAAGAGGGTCATGAGAAAATAGTGGAGTTTTTCCATGAAGATCCTCCATTTCATGATTTGCACCGTGGAGTTTTGAAACACATGCGTGGTGGTGAGTTTTGAATGCATGCGTGGTGAGTGAGCGTGAAGTTTGCATGCATAAATGTTTTTTTATTTTTGGAGCATTTAAAAATAATAAGTGCCACGACTTCTCTTATACATGAAAATAAGAAAATGGAGTTATTCATTTTTTTATTATAATTAAAGTGGATGCATGCATGTGTATTAAAACAAAAAAGGGAGGTTTCTTTTAAGGAACTTTTTTTTTTATATATATAAAGTGGTGTGAGGTTTCTATAGGTGAAGAGGGAGTTATAAGTCTTTTAAATAGTGAAGTGTATATTTTATATATTAAGGTGCATGCATAATTTAAAGGTTGATATATGCATGTGAGGTGGTGTTTTTGATTTAAAGGTGGATGCATGCATGATTTAAGCTGAGAACAGAGATAGATTTGGATCAGTGGATCTGAAGGCAGAGCGACGGACTGCTCAGCACAAGAGAATATCTGAAGGCAGAGCGACGGACTTGCAGAGAATATCTTGCAGTGATGGAGAATCCGCTGGCAGAGACCTACCTCAATGAATCCAACAAGTTAGATGGCTCGAATTTCATTAACTGGAAATTCAAGATGCAGATGCTCATGGAGGGCTATGGTGTCTGGAACATTGCGAAGGGAACTGAACTGAAACCTGATGTCGCTGCCGGTGCGACAACAACACAGATCCAAGATTGGGAAAAGCGCGAAAACAAGGCAAAGGTATTGTTGCACATGTCAATTAAAGATAGCATAATTCCACATATTAGAAACGCTACAACTTATGCTGCAACATGGACAACTCTTAAAGCATTGTATGAAACTAGCAACACAAATTGCATTTTGTTTCTGAAAACTAAATTGCTAGGCATTAAGATGGATGGAAATGAATCTGTTAGTTCATTTTTGGGTCGCATTAAAGAGGTGAAAGACAAGCTAGTAAATATAGGGGAAACTATTTCCAACACTGATCTAGTGACTATTACCTTAAATGGTATGCTAGAACATTATCATATGTTCATAATAGGTCTCGTAGCAAGGGAGAAGCCTCCTACGTTTGAAGAACTAATAGGTATTTTGCTGCAAGAGGAAGAGAGGTGCGGGAATCTGAAGCCTTCGAGTAAAGATTTGGCACTGTGGTCAAATAATAGATCTGCGAGAGGGAGATCGGGAGTAAGAGGTAGAGGAGGAAGTTCGTGGTAGAGAGGCGGTTCTTGGCAGAGAGGCAGTTCATCACAGAGAAGACAATCTCGAAATCAAGGTATGCAATCTGACAGGAATGAGTCTAAGAGTTGTTTTTATTGTGGTCGACCTAGACATATGGTTAAAGACTGTCATAAGAATAAAATTGATGAGGCTAGGAATAAACATAGAACACATTCAGGTCATTATGCAGAAAAAACTTCAAATCAAGATCTCAGATTATTTATTGCTAGTGATGATATTGATGAACCCCCGAATTTTGACTCACGGGATCTTAGGCTGTTTGTGTCTAACACTGCTTTATCCGTTGAAACGGATGATTCTGATGCCTGGTTTGTGGATTCTAGAGCATCAATACATATGACTTGTAATAAAAATTGGTATGCTAATTTTAAACAAACACATAATGGTGCGAACATTTATCTTGGAGATGACCGCACTCATTAGATCAAGGGATATGGAGACATTCCTGTGACATTGTTGAATGGTATTGTTCATCACATTCACAATGTGGTGTATGTGCCAGGAATAAAGAAAAATTTGATCTCTGTGTCCACAATTACAGATCAAAACATGAAGGTTGAATTCTTCAAGAATTATTGCATAGTGAAGGATCTGTTGGACCACTTCCAAACTGTTGCAATGGGAGTCAGAGAAGGAGGTCTATACAAACTTGATGTTACCAGCAAATCACATCATGCATTGGCTTCTGCAACTATGTCAACAGATATTCTTTGGCATCAAATGTATGGACACATCAATCATCCTGATTTATTGTTATTACAGAAAAAGAATATGGTTGAAGGACTTCCCATGTTAAAGAATGAGAAGTTTGCTTGTGATGGATGTGCATTAGGAAAGATGCACAGAGATGAATTCCCTTCTAATCCTGATAAGAAAAAGAGAGATGTGTTAGATCTTGTGCATACTGATGTTTGTGGGCCTATGCATACTAGGTCTTTAGGAGGTGCATTTTACTTTCTGTTATTTATTGATGATTGCACGAGATACACCCAGGTTTACTTCCTTAGACGAAAAAGTGATTTTTTCGAGTACTTTAAGGAATTCAGAACCATGGTGGAAAACCAGACAGGAAAATCCATCAAAATGATCCATTCAGATCAAGGGGGAGAGTATAAATCAGGGGACTGAACATCAAATATTGCAAAGATAATGGAATAGTACAACAGTTTACAGTACCTCACACTCCACAACAAAATGGAGTCGCTGAAAGGAAAAATAGAACTCTGGTAGAGTGTGCATGCAGTATGATGAAAGGTAAGAATCTCTCAAATGCATTTTGGGTTGAAGCCATAAATACTACAGTTTATTTAAAGAATAGAAGTCCAACAAGTTGTCTTGATAATGTTACTCCTTTCGAAGCCTTGGATGGTTCCAAACCTACAGTTCATAATTTGAAGGTATTTGGGTGTAAGGCTTTTTCTCATATTCCAAAGGAGAATAGGAGGAAATTGGATGCTAAATCCATTAAATGTATTTTCATTGGGTACTGTTGTAAATTTAAAGAATACAAACTGTTTGATCCTGCTACTCACAAATTATTTGCAAGTAGAGATGTACTTTTCCATGAGCAGGAAGCAGGAAATCATGACGACAACAGTCATGAGGAATGGTAGAGACTCCTTGATGAAGGAGTTAAAGAAGAGCAATAGTAGCAGCATCCCACACAACAACAACCATCCCCGCAGCGACAACAACCATCCCCGCAAGAAGGACTCAGTGATATGGACAATTCAAGCAGTCACAGTTCACCTAGAGGTGAAGACAAATATTCACAAAGTGGGGAGGAAGATAATCAGTTGAGAAGATCTTCAAGATAGATTCAGCTTCCTGAGAGGTATAAAGACTATGCCCTAATGAGTAGCATTTCAAATGTCATAGAACCCATGAGTTTTGATGAAGCTAATGAACATGATGAATGGCGAAATGCAATGGAGGAAGAATATGAATCTATAATGAAAAACAATACTTGGGAATTGACTGAATTGCCTAAACATAAGAATTCCATTGGATGCAAATGGATATATAAACCCAAGTTTAAATCAGATGGTAGTATAGATAAGTATAAGGCTAGATTGGTGGCAAAGGGGTATTCACAAACATAAGGTATTGATTATGCAGAAACATTTGTACCAGTAGCTAAATTGAATACTATCAGAATGTTAATTTCTTTAGCTACAAAGTACCATTGGAAGTTGCATCAGTTAGATGTTAAATCTGCATTTTTGAATGGTGAGGTAAAGGAAGAGGTTTACCTTACTCAACCTAAAGGGTTTTTTGAAAAGTGGCAAGAAGACTTAGTGTGTAAGTTAAAGAAAGCATTGTATGGACTAAAACAGGCACCTAGGTCATGGTATGAAAATATAGACTCTTTCTTTCTTCAACAGGGTTTTATGAGGAGCAAAAGTGA
>JZKD02S2232102.1:373845-386307 GCA_000966675.3 Picea glauca | reverse complement strand
CATTTCCATCTTTTGTGGTTCAACCTATCCATAGAGATATTTTCCTTGTAACACCCTTCCCTCCAAAGGGTTGCTCGACCTCCTAGTCTAGGATCGTTAAATATTGAGTTGAAGTGACTATTTTTGCCCCTTTTCTCCTAATGACCATGGCTATGACCGTGGATCTACCCCTTCGCAACTCAGGATTTGGGGATATTCCAACCTCTTCTCTTTCTTCTTTCTAAAACACATTGTTCTAAATATCCAAACTCCTACCATGTGTCTCCTCAGATTTATCGTCCCCACAAGGGTTTGGGTTTCGCGATTTTGTGAAACTCTAAGCCTATCGCTCAGTACTTCCGGGTTTCAGATTTCTGAACTTCATAATCCATTGCCACATATCCCTCTCACGATAAACGATTGGGATTAGATAGCGACCTTGGATTTCACAATTCTGCTTCGTCAAGTCTTCAAAATTTCCGAATTCTGAAGTATCAAAACACTCCATGACTATCCTCCTCGTAGCCTTACCAGATCTGATGGTTTGGGATAATTTGACTCCCTCAGGGAGAAATCTTATCCACTGTCTTGGATGGGAACTTCAGGAACTTCTCTCCTTTGAAGAATTTCCAGTGTTATTCCTCCTGAGATGTACTTACTTGACTTCCTATGAACAATCTCTTCAACACTAAGTCGAATCCTTGATTTGTGCATGCCTTGCAACAGATCTTCATTCACAACTTAACCCTCCCTGTGGATGGCCTCACACTCCTTGTGACTGTCCTCCAACCAATGTCTATCTCTCATGAATGAAATCATGTTATCCCTCCTGATATTTCGAGTCTGAAAACTCTGTCACACACTCCTTGCGGACATCAATGCACTACTTGTAGACATAAGCTTCCCTATCTCTTTTGATCTTTTGATTCGAAACAAAATCAGTCACGCACTCCTTGCAGACACTATGCACATATTGCACTTTCTCAATGAAAAGAAACAACTGAAGCTTATTCACTCTTCACAGTATCTCATACATTCAACAAAGAAAATGCATTCATGGATACAAGAAAATGAAATAACAGAGTGTTGAAAATAATAAAAAGGGTCTACCATTCACTCAGATCGATAGACACATAAAAACACACATTGGGACAATGTATCTCTATTATATTCATCCAACTGAAACTTAGATACATTCATACACTGTAAATCGGTTATCCTCTATCATCCTCCTTCCAACCATAACCATCAACAAAATCAACCTTTTCTAGCAACTATACAAAGCTATATACAAAGAGGTTCTCCTCGAGCTTCTCCCTCCAACTATTAAATGCTATCTAATTGAAATTAAATTCTATCAACTACTTAATCATTTATTACAATGAATATAGAGTTATACGGATAAGAGCGCAAGATCCCAATCTATACTGCAATCTGTCTCATTAAAACAAAGTACATCTCCCCATCGATCTTACGCGATGGCTCAGCCTTTGGTCATTAAAGATGTTCATAATTCAAAAATAATTTTCAGATATTACATTAGTACATTGATCTTTGAAATTCAAATCATTTCAAAATATGCGCTAATGCACCCAACTATCTTCCATGCTTGAGATTTACTGGCGATGCTCCTGCATCATACTCCCTTGGTTGAAAAAAAATCATGGGCTCATGTCCATGAGCTCCTGCATCGATCTTCCATGTCTCTGGATATCCGCTTCACCAACCCAAGTGGCATATTCTACTGGTCTCCCTTTCCACTTCACCAATATTCAAAGTACATCTTCCTTCTAGTCTTCTTACCAACTCGTTGATCTATGATCTTTTCCATTTGCAACTTCTCTTCTACAGGCATTTGTTTCTCCCAATGGATCCTCCCTTGATAATCAGGTCTTTTAGCTCCATCCTCCCTGTAAAGATATAGGTCTGCAATGTTGAATATGGGTGATATACCCACACCATTAGAGCAACTCTAACTCATAAGCATTCTCACCAAACCTCCTTAAGATTTTACATGGCCCTATCTTTTTCAATTTCATCTTATTGTATGTTCCCTTTGGGAATATATCCTTCCTCAGATGTGCTATAACCTGATATCAAAATTCAAATTCAAGCTTCCTCCTGTGTTGGTAATCTCTGTGCTTTTATTCCCCATTTCTCTTCCTTAACTGCTCTTTGATCTGATTGTGAAGTTCCTGCATCTCTGCAGCGAAACATTTTTCTCCGACACTCCTAAACTCATTCTGCTTCAAATATATTAACTTCGACACTCCTCTAAGATTCAATACATACATGATTTGAAATGGACTTTTTCCAGTGCTCCTCTTCACCGAGTCATTATATGCAAACTCGTCTTGTGCTAGAATTTTATCCCACTGACTATGGTGTTCATTGACCAAACTCCTCATTAGATATCCTAAAATTCTATTAACTACCTCAATCTATCCATCTATTTTTGGATGATATGTAGAACTAAAAGATAGCTCTTTCTCGAACTTTTTCCATAATTTCCTCCAGAAATGACCAACAAATTTGGTATCCCTGTCCAAAACTATGCTCATGGGAAATCCGTGGAGTCTCACAACCTCTCAGAATAACAAATTTGCAACATGCGTTGCATCACTGGTCTTTTGACATGGGATAAAGTGTGCCATCTTCGAAAACCTGTCCACCACCACAAATATGGAATCACTCCCTCTTTGTGTCCTTGGCAATCCCAGCAAAAAATCCGTAATTATTGCATCCCAAGGTCTCTCTGGAATAGGAAATGGTCGATACAACCGAGTCTTCTGCTTCTTCCCCTTGGCATACTAACAAATATTACAATTTTTCCCAAATTCTTCACCTTCTCTCTCATACCTGGCCAATAATATGATCTGTTTAATTGGGAAAATATTTTTTCATGGCCAAAGTGTCCGGCTAGACCTCCATTGTTCTTTTCCTTTATCAAATTATCCCTCATCGAACATCTTGGTATGCACAACCAACATCCTTTGAAAAACAACCCATCCTGAATCAGATATTCATCCCACTCGTTCCTGTATTTGAGTATAGGATTCGCACATGCTTCATATGCCTCTCCAAAATATAGATCACTATGGTACATATACTTAAGGTGATCAAACCCCAGGTTCCTGAATTGAAATTCCAACAGAATCAAAATCCTCTTGCTCAATGCATCAGCAACCTTGTTAGCATTTCCAGAAACATGTTTAATGACAAAAGTGTAATTCTGCATAAACTCTATCCACTTAGCATGTATTTGTTTTAACTTCTCCTATCTGGTTATGAATTACAAAGCGTGATTGTCGCTATACCAAAAAAACTCCTTGGGTACAAGATAATGCCTCCATTTCTTCAAGGCTTCAATTATGGCATATAATTCCTTGTCTTATGTGGAATAATTCCTTTTAGTGTCATTCAACTTCTCACTGAAGTATGCAACATGTCTGTTGTCTTGACTTAAGACAACTCCATTTGAAATTCCACTCGCATCACACCTCAACTGTAATGTCTTCTTGAAATCTGGTAAAACCAGAATTGACTATTCAATTATCTTTTCATTCAATATGTTGAAGCTCTTCTCAGCCTCCTTTGTCCACTTGAAAGACTTGTGTCTTTTATTCACAGTATCCATCATTTGAGCACTAATCCCGCTAAAATTATAGATGAAATTTCAATAGAAACTTGCTAATCCATGGAAGCTTATCACCTCAAAGATATTGTTTTGTGATGACCATTATTTGATCGCTTTAACCTTTCCGGGATCCATCTTCAACTCATTTGAAGAAATCACAAAACCCAAATATATGAGCTTTATCTTCATGAAAGAGAAATTTTTTATATTAACCAACAACTTCTCTTGTTGCTACCTCCTCATCACGAATGTTAAATGCCTCAAGTGCTCCCCTTTTGTCTTTCTAAATACTAGTATATCATCCAGATATACAATTATGAACTTACCAATGAAATATTTCAACACTTCATTCATCAGTCTCATAAAAGTACTCGGGGAATTTGTTAATCCAAATGGCATAATAATCCATTCATACAATCCCTCGTTCATCTTGAATGTTGTTTTCCACTCATCACCTTCTCTCATTTTGATTTGGTGATATCCACTTTTCAAATATATTTTTGAAAAATAGTTATCTCCACTCAGACAATCCATTAAATCACCCATCCTTGGTAATGGAAACCTGTAACTGATGGTGATCTTTTTTATGGCCCTTGAGTCCGTACACATTCTCCATCCTCCATCCTTCTTTGGAATTAATAGATTCGGTACTGCACATGGACTCAGGCTTTCCCTAACCAATCCTTTTTCCAATAGATCTTGAACTTGTCTTTTCACCTCCTCATTCTCTTGAGGTGTCAATCTATACGCTTCTTTATTTGGCGGGCTTTCTCCTGGTATCAAGTCAATGTGATTATTGATGCTTCTGATAGGTGGTAATAGTTTTGGAAACTCATCTACTACAATGTCAACAAAATTCTCTAAGAGTTCCTAAAACTCCTCAGGCAAATATTCTATCGAAGTACTGGTAAGGATAACTCTCGACTTCATCACTACAACAAATTGCATCTCCTGCTCCTTCTTCACTTCCTTTAGAAGTTCCTTCCCACTCATGAGAAGTATGCTTGCACTAACTTCATCCTTCACCTTCTTCTCTTCAATTGGAAGAAACATGTGCAACCTACCATTTTTCTCTAAGGTGTAAGTATTTCTCCTCCCATCATGAATAACATTCATGTCATACTTCCATGGTATTCTAAACAAAACATGATAGACATCCATAGGAATCACATCACATAGAATTTCATCTATATATCCTCATATCTTAAATTCAACCAGACATTGTTGAGTTATTGTTACCTTATGACCCTTCTGCAACGATCATTACGGCGTCGGATGTGCATTTGTCTCCAGTCCTAGATTCTCCACCATCTCCATGGATACTAAGTTGTCAGTGCTCCCACTTTCAATTATCACCTTCCAAACTTTGTCCTTCATTTTGCAAGCTATCCTGAACGAATTGTTCCTTTGCACTTGATTTTGAGGTTATGTCTCTTTATTCAAAAGAAACTTCTTCATCATCAAGGATCTCCCATCCTCTGCACCTTCTGCCTCAACATCTCGTTCTGTGCTTCTAAAATGTGAGCTTATCCTTTCTTCCTCTCGGGACAATCCCAAGACATATCCCCTATTTTTGCATAGGCATAACATCTCACTTCTCCTCCTCTATCTCTTCCTCTTCCTTTGGGAAAAGAGTTTCTACCACCACCCTGTCTACCTCAGGAACTTCCTCCTCTTTCAGAGTGACTATGTGGTTTCTCCGTTTCATCCTTGGGTTTCTATGCTTTGTCCTAGGTAAATCCTATGTCTTTGTTTTGACTTTGACCTATGTTCTGTTGACTTTTCTTCTTGGCCAACTTCTCATGTATCTTCTATTCCAATTGATATGCGTCCTCTACAGTCCTAACTTTCGCCATGTTGATTTAATCCTGAATATCATATCTTAGGCCATTGATGTATTTGGCAACATTCTCTTCGTCTCTCTCCCTCTATAAATATCTAATGTTAATTTTGTAGAACTCTTATGTGTACTCCTTCACAGTCAATCCTCTATGTCTCAAGTTTTGCATTCTCCTGAACAGACTTATCTAGTAATCCTTGGATATGAATTTCACCTTTAGCTTGGCTACCATTCGATCCCAACTCTTGATATTTTTTTTCCCTTAATCCTCCTGTCGGCCTACAGTTCATCCCACCACAATGTTGCATGTGTTATAAAAATAGGACCGCGGAGTAATAAAATAAAACAAATGCGGAAAGAAAACACAGAAGATACACAATACAAGAGAGACACAAATTTATGTGGTTCACCCAGTGTGGGCTACATCCACTAGAGAAATTTACAGGTCCTTTCTTTATTATTATGCAACAAAATAAAGGGATACAACCTACAGCAAAACCCGCTGTAACTTCCTCTTCTTTATCTCACAATCTCCTCTATCATAATACAATACTCGCCAACATACATAGTTGCAATACATTTCCCTCATAAAAGAGGGTTGCCTTCTAGGGAAAAAAACCCTAACATAATCTCTATCGTTAGATCTGCGACCTTATAATGAACGGTCTAGATTTACAATGAAATTAAAATATACTTTTACAAGGCAATTTTTGCTTCGGGGGCTTCTCCCCAGAACCCCCATTGGGGGCTCGCTTGCCCCTAGACCCCCCAGCCGAGGGGATATCCCCCCCGAACCCCGTAGAGGGGGTACCCCCCCTCTACACTACCCCGCGTGGAAGAGTGTACATACTTCTGCGGTGTAAATACTTCATGGGGTATAAACACGGATGAAAGTAAAAGACGTCTAAATCAGGAAGATAATTAGGCTCCACAACCAACAACATGTCCTTTCAATCTTGTGACAACATGTCTTACCTTTTTCTCCTCTTTGAAATCGTCATAGTCGAAATAATTTTCCATTGCTCGTATCTGATCAAGAAATTATTCTGTGTCTAAATTTCCTTCATAGATAGGGATGTCAATCTTCTCTCTAGCACCCAATTTGACAACCACTCTTAACAGGTGTTCTTCCGCAGCATCCTCAACTACAGATTCCTCAACTTCTACCTCTTAAAATTTTCCCTCGCTGACATCTCCAACATCAGGCACTCTCCTTTGTTTTGTCTCCCTGGCATCTAGCCTCACACATAGTTCTCTCATCTCCATTTCCATAGCTTTGTTGTCTATAGGTGGCTCAACACATCTTCTAGGGGGCATTGTGCTGACGTTTTTTATACCTCTCGTCGATATTGATTTACCCCTCTTCCTACATAATTCTATTTTGTACTCACTCTAATACCACTTATGATGTACACCCCATTCGATCCAAAGGGATGCTTGACCTCCCGGTCTAGGATCATTAAATATTGAGTCAAAGCGACTCTTTTGGCCCCTTTTCTCATGATGACCACAGTTATGACCGTGGGTCTGTCCCTTTGCAACTTAGGATTTGGGGATATTCTGAACTCTTCTCTTTCTTCTTTCTGAAACACATTGTTCTGAATCTTCGAAGTACTGCCACACATCTTCTCAGATTCATTGTCCCCACAAGGGTTTGGGTTTCACGATTTCGTGAAACTCTAATCCTCTCACTCCACACTTTAGGGTTTTCGATTCCCAAACTTCTTAACCCACTGCCACGTATTCCTCTCGCGATAAACGACTGGGATTATATCGTGACCTCATATTTTGCGATTCTTCTTTGTCAAGTCTTCAAACTTGCTGAATTCGGAAGTATCGAAACAATCCATGACTATCCTCCTCATAGATTTACCAAATCTAATGGTCCAAGATCGTTTGAATCCCTCTGGGACAAATCTTATCCACTATCTTGGATGGGAACTATAGGGAATTCTCTCCTTTGAAGAATTTCCACTTCTATTCCTCCTGAGATTTACTCCCTCAACCTCCTCTGAACAATATTTTCGACACATATTCGAATCCTTGATTTGTGCATGCCTTGCAACCAATTTTCATTCACAACTTAAACCTATGTGTGGATGGCCTCGCACTCCTTGCGACTATCCTCCAACCACTCTCTGTCTCTCATGAATGAAATAATGTTATCCCTCCTGAGAATTTGAGTTTGAAAACTCTATCACAAACTCCTTATGGACGTCAATGCACTCCTTGCAGACAAAATCTTCCTTATCTCTTCTGAGTTCTCGAGTCGAAACAAACTTGATCACGCACTCTTTGCAGATGCTATGCACACCTTGCACTCTCTCAATGAAGAGAAACACCTGAAGCTTATTCACTCTTCAAAGTGATCATACATTCAACAAAGTAAATGCAGTCATGGATACAAGAACATGAAATAATAGAGTGTTAAAAAAAAAGTGTCTACCATTAACTTAGATAGATAGACACATAACAACACACATTGGGACAATGTATCTCTGTTATATTCATCCAACTGAAACTTACATACATTCATACACTGTGAATAGACTATCTTCTATCAACAGCCTTACAACCATAACCATCAACAACAACAACCTTTTCTAGACACAATACAAAGCTATATACAAAGAGGTGCTCCTTGAGCTTCTCCCTCCAACTATTTAATGCTATGTAATCGAAATTAAATGCTATCAACTACTTAATCATTTATTACAATGAATATAGAGTTACACGGATAAGAGCGTAAGCTCCTAATCTGTATGGTGATCCATCTCATTAAAAAAAAATGCATCTCCCCATCGATCTTATGCAATGGCTCAACCTCCGATCATTAAAGATGTTCATAATTCAAAAAGATTTGTCATATATTACATCAATGCATTGATCTTTGAAATTCAAATCATTTCAAAATATGCGCTGATACGCCCAACTATTTTCTATGCTTAAGCTTTGCTGGTGATGCTCCTGCATCATGGAATTATGTCAAAAGAAGGTAGTATTTAATACCAAGCACAAAAGATAGATAATTCCATTGTCTTTTCAAAAAACATGAATGGCATGTGTGTGTAGAATGAAGGAAAACAATCACAGGTGAAATGATATTGATATCCTCATTACCAAGGAAGTTTTCAAGAAAGAAAACAATATTAGAATCAACATTACTGAGGAAAAAGATGGAATAATCATCCATATCTAGGGAACAAAGCATCAAAAAACCACTATTTGATAAGATATTATTAGAGACAAACAACTACCACAAATTGGAGAAGCGGAAACAACAACACATGGAATCAAAGGAAAACAAATTATGCCAAAACCAACTATCAATGATTAACACTAAAAGGAATTGAATTTGGATGGATGGATTACCATCAATGGAAAAAATAAATCATGAATATAAAGAAATCCTATTAGTTGCTTTCATCACATGTAAATCCCTTAATTGCAAAACTTTGATAACCAATAATTTTAAAGTAAGGTACTATATACGACCCAAAGGGAAGCATATACAGGGTTAATTGTATATGATATGACCCCAAGGTGGCAATATATATGATGAAATGTATATGTAATAGTGGTCAAATTAATGAAGGTCTCACATGTGCAATGAGTGAATTGGTATATATATATAGGTCATGTAGTCATTATACAGGGGGTTATGCAATTTAGAAAGAGGAATATATTGCAATATTTGGATGAGGTTATCCTATTAGATAAAGAGTTATTGTGTAACAAATCTCTTTATTATCTCCTATGGAGTTCTTATCCATGCTCACATTTGGTGTACATTGTGTGTACTTTGGTCTATTATGCTATTTTAAGGGTCTCATACATAACAAAATAATATCTATATTATGAGTATTGATTATTGTATGAATTACATTCCTTTTGTGGGTTTCACCTAGTCTTCATAAATAACATAATAATTTTTTAATGTATTTGGAGAAACCTTGTCTCTAAAGGTCCCTAGAATAATACATATTTTTCTTTCCTTTACTTATTATTCAACTTTTCCATTGTTATTTCTTCCCTTTACTTATTATTCAACTTATTGATAACAATGGTGGCATAAAAAAATGGACATTCTAATAATCTACATATTATATAACATTCCATCTTCCATATGTTAGTTTTGAAGAGTCTAGTAACAACCTTATTAAGTTATTTTCATTAATAATTTGAGGAAAGGACCATTCTCTATTTGAGGAAATATTGGAGAGTAATACAAGATCCACCCATGAAAATTGAATATCTAACCTTAGTATCCTTTGTCATGATATCATTTAAAGTCAAGGACCTATCAATCTTATTTTAATTTCCATTTTTTCCTAAGAGATTATTTCTCCATATGAGAGTCAACTTCATTGGTTCCACATTACATATATTTTCTTCTTAAAATTTTTATGGATATAAAAATAAAATGATGATTTCAACATTCTATCATTACGTCACACTTCTCTAAAAATTACTAGAGTGGTGGGAAAATACATTTATGAAAAGTAAAAAATTACTAAAGTGGTAGGAAAAAAAATAAAATCAAACAAAGTAAGTTTGGTGCAAGCGTTGGTGTTGCCAGTTAAGCATATACCAACTTCTTGCACTCACCCCCAAATACTTACTTATACTTAGAAATATTCTACCAAACTAATTGTAAAAATATAATTCATGACCTCAATCTGTATTACACTATCTTTATATCTTCAATTGGATTAATTATAAGCATTGTATGTGTAAACTTTTAACCAACTTATGACAAAAATGCAAGGCTAGTTATAATGTCAGTAAATTAGCTTTTAAAGGGTAATGAAGATCGACGGAACAACATCCTAACTAACCTAATCGTAGGGAATGAACAAAGTCCAAAAATCTTGTTTTCCATGTGCCATATCAACCACTCTACAAACCTTCGTCTCCTCCACAATAGTATATAACAAGATTTTGGGAAGTTGAAAGGTATCTAGTAAAAAAAATCTAAACAAAACAACATAAATGCAGTAAAAAAAACAAATCACAATAAACATGGGTAATCATGTTAATCACTCAGACGTGTCAATCAGCTAGCCGTCATGGTAAGTTTTGAATATGATTAAGTAAAAGTAAAAAAATAAACATGTAAACTGATGTCTTTATAATAGTGAGGAAGTTAGTGGTTGAAATCACAACCATTGATTTATTGGGACGACTAAGAATATTCCATCAATATTTAATCTTGTCCATACAAAACTGATTAAACATTAAAAACCTATTAAATGTGCTCATTGTCAATAGGTATACGCCTTTCGACGTAAATATTAAAAATCAATCCAACTCCAAACCTTCTTGAAATCAGTTGCGGAGGAACAATGATGGCCAAGAATATTTGTAGGCAAATGAGATGATATCATTTGCGTAATGCCAAGAACGGTTGAGTCGGGCATGTCGGGCAGGAGATTAATGCGTAGACTGAGCAGTGCCAAGAACAGTTGAGTCAGAGATGAATGCGTGGACTGAGGAGGGGAAGTTGGCCAATTAAATGGCAATGCATGTCACTTGTTTGTCTTCTCCACCACCCAAGTGGAAGGAGTTGAGTATAGACAAATCGAGGGTTTTGTTTTGTTTGATGGGTGGGGTGGGTATTCAGGAACGAAATGGAAATGGATTAATTCCATGAAGATTTTTCTAAATTCAATATTCCGAGAGAGGGGATCATTTTTAACCCTAAAATCCTTTGAATCAAGGGTTACAAAACCCTAGCTCGTTTGTTGGTCCAAACATATTTTTTGGGTCCTTTGAATCAAGGGTTGTAAAATTCTAGCTCTTTTGCTGGTCCAAACATTTTTTTTTGGTAGTAGGAGACTATAAAAAATCCTAGGTCTAGAAGCTTACAAACTAGCAAAACCTGAAGGAGTTCCACATTAGACAAAAACCCTAGTCTATATCACTAGACAATGCTATGTATTACTCTCATCATTCTTCTCAACAATTTAGACAATTTGTTTTTCCTTCTCCTCTCTTTGTTTTCTCTTTTGCTTTCTCTTCATCCATCCCTCCAAGTAAACATGTTGATGTTTCCATTTTTCCATTGCCACTAACCACTCATATCATCATTTCACCTCACACTTATAGCATCTTGTAACATCTATGGCATGTGAAGCACACTTATAGTGTTGTCATTACTAATGTGTACTAAGCTGCCAACTTCTACTTATGCAACCATCATGACCTTAATGTTTTATACTAATTTATTTATTTCCATCCAACATATATACATTCAAAAAAGTTCACATAGAGAGCAATTAAATGATATTTATGAATTTTACCTAAAACATATTTCAATTATGGAGAGAATATAATGAGTTTAAGAATGAAGTAAAAATCTTCCACTTCTCATTTATTACTTAATCCCAACTCTTAATTAAACAAAACTAATATTTTTTTTCAATGTAATTTTTTAAAACACAAAAAACATATCTATTTTAATCATGAGCTTAAATAGTCATTAATCCCAACTCTTAATTAAACAAAACTAATATTTTTTTTTCAATGTAATTTTTTAAAACACAAAAAAATATCTATTTTAATCATGATCTTAAATAGTCATTAGTTTTTATCATTGATTTTTTTTTTCCAGTTTTTAAGTATGATTACTATAATGAAATTTAACTTTCTAATATTTAATCATTCATGAAAAAAAAACATTGAATAATGAACATTTATCATAGAAAAAAGAAAATAAAAATCAAATCATTTAACTAAATTTCTAAACATCAATATCAATATTTTTTTCTTTAGACTTCTATTCAAATATTAGATTTCCATCTCAAATATAAGAGTTACATAATAATTAACAAAAACATATATTTTTTAAATAAATTTATTATTTTATAAACTACTTTCTAAGAAAAACTACATTTTTTTTTATCTAGTATCAATATTATATACTAAAATAGTCCCCGAGGTGTAGGATAGTCGGTGATGGAGTGTTTTGTTAAGCCACTCCATGTTGAAAAGTTACCGGTTAGAA
>JZKD02S2232102.1:291953-321529 GCA_000966675.3 Picea glauca | reverse complement strand
TGCACACAAAATTAGAAAAAACTTTGTTATTTCATTTCATTTTTATAATTTATTTATAATTAGGTGTATAGCATACATCTATTGGAAATGGGCACAATTAATAATCTTTTAATCTAAAATCTTAATCTAATGACTAGCAATTAAAGACGCATATTCTTAGTCCTTCCAAATAAATTAAATGAATGAAAATTAATCTTTATAATTTTTTAGCATTTTTAAATGCATGGATTAACCTTTTTACTTTTTTCACATTTACTTAATCATGTTAAGAAATTAATCTTTCCTCATTTGATTGTCACATTTAAAAAATTAACAAACTTACTTGACATTAAATATTTACTTCACGATTAATCTTTTATCTTATTTACATTTCAACTTTTAGCCACAATCTCCCATACAACTAAGGACTTCCCTAGCTACCATATAAGTGCCTAGCTACCATATTGGCCTGTTAGCTTCACTTCCTCTGTCCATTAGCTACTCCCATACAATACAGCTACTAACTGCCCCCACTAATATGGTCGGTTAGCTTCATCTTTCCATTAGCTAGAAAAATTGATAGAGAGCAATTGACGAACTATATCGGCTCATATTATGTTAGCTTTGCATGTTGTTTAATTACCAAATCGGCATCCATTTTATAGATTTAATATAGATTCCTTTCAATTAAAAGGGGTTGTTTAGACTGATCAAGGGAGTTGTTTATACTGATCAATCTAGTTTCTGTTGAAGAGTAATTATGAAATGGCATCCACTTTACAGATTTAATCTGAATTCCTTTCAATTGATAGGAGTTGTTTAGTATTATCTTACCCTTCTTTGTCTCTATCATTAAGAAACTAGTGAATAATCACATAACTAAATATAAAGTCATGAGAGTTTATATCTTTCAAAGTTATCACCCAATAGTTTTATTATACAATTGATTTGTGAATGTTTTCTACATTAAGTGGGAAGGGGTTCATCCCCATACAAGTTCATATTGGGGCTTTATAAATAATTGGATGAGACAATTTTTGTAAATTAGGGTTGTGACTTTTATAAGGAAGAGTTTTCCTTTTCCTTGAAAGTATTGAAAGATCATAATTCCCACCTTTCACAAATAAAATCAATGACAAGTATATAAACATTATATATGGATCTATAATGTTCATAGTTTTTATCATGATGCAATGTATACATTTTATGATCCATGTGTGGTGTATTGAAATGTATTTATAACAATAATAAATCATCATCTCCAAATTTCAAGTTGTTTTTTCCATCAATGTCCTTAGAATGAGTATAAATCGTTATCTCCAAAGTATAAAACAAGTCGAAATTTCCTATCTTTTCATCAGTTCAAATTTCCTATATTTATGACAAAGAAAAGAGTTTGTTAGAATTTTTTTTAAAACATTCGGCCAAAAATTCCTTTTTGTAATATTTCAAACAAAAACTAGCCTTGTCATGTGACGAACATAACGCCACATTGCAATTTGACAAAACAAAGTAGATGTTGCAATGTGGTGATGATAGTATTGTTGCAATGTGATGAACCTAATAACGTTCCAATATGGTGAACATAGAAACATTACAATTTCAAAAACATAGTAACGTCGCTATGTGGCTATCATAAATGGACATCACAATGTGATGAAAATTATGCCTTCATCATAATGTGACAAACATTTCCTCACATTGTAATGTGACATGAATATCCTAACATCACAATGTGACAAGCACTTCCAAACATTGCAATATGACAAGCATAACCCATTGTTGCAATGTGACATCATTTCGATTTTTCTTTTAAAACTTGGGAAAAACTTCATTTTATTAATGTTTCAAACACAAACTAACCTTGTCTTGTGACGAACATAACCCCACATTGCAATCCAACGAACAAAACTGGATGTTGCAACATGACAACAATAATGATGTTGCAATGTTATGAACATAGTAACATCACAATTTGACAAACATAGTAATGTTGTAATTTGACAAACATAGTAACATCACTATGTGATGATTATAAATAGATGTCACAATGTGGTGAACATAGCACTATCATTGAAATGTGACGAACATATCCTCACATTGCAATGCGAAACACATATCCTTATGTCACACTGTGACAAACATTTCCAAATGTTGCAACACGACGAACATAACCCATTGTCGCAATGTGATGTACACAACCCAATGTCATAATGTCACAAACATATGCCAAAATTGCAATGAGACAAACATTTACCGACATCCCAATGTCATGAACGTAACTCAGAGTCATAATGTTGAAATTTTACAAACATAGTAACGTCGCAATTTGACAAACAAAGTAACATTGAAATTTCACAAACATAGTAATGTCATTGTGTCACAATCATAAATATACATTGCAATGTGGTGAACATAGCCCTATCATCATAATGTGACAAACATGTTCTTACGTTGTAATGTGATGCACATATCCTTATGTCACACTATATTAAACATTTCCAAATGTCGCAATATGGTGAACATAACCCATTCTCGCAATGTGTTGAATTTTACCCAATGTCATAATGTCACAAACATACGCCAACATTGCAATGAGACAAACATTTCCTGATCTCCTAATGTGACGAACATAACCCAATGTCAAAATGTGAAAAACCTTTTGCAATTCCATTATGTGACAAACACCATATGTCAAAATCTGATGACCATGACCTTACGATGTTATGTGATGAACGAAACATGATGTCATAATGTGATCCAGATTATTTTTGGCACGGAATGAGAGCAGAGATATAATAAGGAAATCTATAGAAATATCTCATATATACAATAATATAATAGAAATGTATCATAGATGAAACCATAAACACACAGATACAGTAATACACAATTTTCTATTAATGAGAAAAAATGTACAAAGTTTGTAAAAATACAGAGAGAAAAACTCGCTAGAATGGTGGCAACTTATCTGTAAGAAGAGATGTGACAGCTACTCGCATTCACAAGAAGATGATTTTACAATGAGGTTCCAAAGGCCTTTTTATCATAAAGAAAATCCAAAACCCTGACCCCAGAAGATTAAAAGGAAACAGTTTTCTGGACCTTGTTTTGGGTAGTATAAAAATATGTATGGCTATCAACCGCGATATTGTCAATCTTTTGAGATGAGAATCTCCGCAATGATGGCAGCGAATGGATACGGGCAGGCCATGATCATGGTCGATTAACAAAGGTTCTCTAAACTTTCCAAGGCCGCAATGATTACTCTGATTTCCATTCAACTTCCCGAAAAAAATACTGTGGGGGTTATAGATTTACTGAGGCATGCTAGGGATGAAAAAAAGGTCGTTGAAGGCCGCCAAATCATTTCTTATATGAGCGTTGAGAAAAGAAACCATAATTACACCGAAAATTATGCACATAGGCTCCCGCGCTATCCCATTCTTGCAAAGGTAGTAAGTCAAGCATAGAAGTTTTGAAATTCATTATAACGATAAACCCTTACCATACTAGCTCTTATGGATTGAACCACCTATAGGGTTCTCTGGTTCTCCTATAATAGGAAAAATGAATATATTGGAATATTTGGATGAGGTTTTCCTATTAGATAAAGAGTTATTTTGTAACACATGTTTTTATTATCTCTTCTGGAGTTTTTCTCCATGCTCACATTAGATGTACATTGTGTGTACTTTGGTCTATTATGCTATTTTAAGGGTCTCATACATAACAAAATAATATATGTATATTATGAGTATTGATTATTCTATGAATTACATTCCTTTTGTGGGTTTCACCCAGTCCTTCAATAATCATAGATAACATAATCATTTTTTAACATTTTTGGAGAAACACCATCTCTAATGGTCACTAGAATAGTGCATATTTTTCTTTCTTTTACTTATTATTCAACTTTTCCATTGTTATTTATTTCCTTTACTTATTATTCAACGTATTGATAACACTAGTAGCATACAAAAAAATGGACATTCTAATAATCCACATATTATATAAGATTCCATCTTCTGTATGTTATTTTTTAAGATTCTAGTAACCACCTTATTAAGTTCTTTTCATTAATAATTTATTTATATTTTTTTAAAGGATTCATTGACTTCAAACATGGTTGAATATTCAAAGTCACTAATTAGTGCATCCATTAATTAATAACCAACTCCTTATATGCCTCGTCCTACAACCGATAATGATTAAACATGAAAGGGGTTGGGTTTTTTTTATTACCATTCTCTATTTGAAGAAATATTGGAGGGTGATACAAGATCCACCCAGGAAAATTGAATATCTAACCTTAGTATCCTTTGTCATGATATGATTTAAAGTAAAGGACCTAACAATCTTGTTTTAATTTCCATTTTTTGCTTAGAGGTTATTTCTCTACGGAACAACATCCTAACTAATCATAATAAAAAAAAATGTAATTAACATCCTAACTAATCATAATAAAAAAAAATGTAATTAACCGATGAGAGTGACTGTCAAATTTATACCTCACTAGTCGTAATCGAGGGAACAACATTCTAACTAGGGAATGAACAAATTCCAAAAATCTTGTTTTAGACGCCCATATACATTGTTTAAGGGAAAAAATTACACTAAATTGAACCAAAAGGGAAATTACTTCTTGAACATGGTTGAATGAGAAGCACATTTATCACTTTGATACCAAAATTAGAGAAGACAGAGATTTGATTGATATACATAATGCCCTTTACATTATATATATTTTTTCGAGTAAAATCTTTGAGATATTATTGAATTAGGTAATTCATTTTAACTCCTAAACTATTGTAGAGCTAAAGGAATACACAATTATTAAAATTTTAGACAATCATGTGATTAAGTCATTTATTAAAATTTTAGACAATCATGTGATTAAGTCATTTATTGATTTTTTTGTTACCGACACTTCGATATCACTGAAATTTATCATACAATTTATTTTAACTTTGAATCTATTATACATAAAAATATAATACTAAATTTCATCGTTTAGAAACTAGGTCACCTAATGATTTTATATTACAACCGAGTATCTTCCTCTTCTGTTATCTCTACCTATGATTGTTAGAATTGTAAATGCAGAAAACACAATTCACATATGATAATTAACAATCGCACACATAAGAAACAAATAGATTTCATGTGGTTCACCCAAAGTTTGGGCTACGTCCACCAAGCATAGGTATCAGTTGTCTTATTATTCAGATCACAGAGATTACAACAAACTAGTGATTTGTCACTTTGTCTCTCTTTTTACCTCTACATGCTTACATGTATTTATATACATTGACAAGAAACTGTTTATTAAATGCAATACCTATCCATATTCTAACTTGGTCTATTTGGTTGTAACCAATGCATAATAATAAGATCCAAATCCATCCTTGGATGAATTCGTTGTCACCAAATCCCAACAATCTCCATCTTGACAATAATTAACTTTATACCTTGCTCCTTTCTTTTGTTCATCACCTTTTCTGCAAGCCAAGAGAAGCCAAGCACCACTGTAGCTTCTCTAATAAATCTGGTTTCATGATCTCGTATGTGTGACTTGCACAAGTTTGGGTTTCCTGAGTGGTCACTCCACCTCCAACATGTTTTCCATAACTGTGTTGTGAGACATATTTAGTGATAGATCTCCTCCTATCCAAAACACCTGTAAAATACACATTACAATTATCACAGACTATCTCAATGTAACCATTATAGGTGACATGCGTGCTTCTCAAATGTTGAAGCACCCATTTCACTGCAACACATGAATATTTCACGTATCTGACAACATCATAAGCATGTGAAACATCTGATATTAACCATTTCATCACATACAACAGACCTCCTACTGAACTTACACGAGACATAACCTTTTCTTCTTTATAGACAAGACCTATTCTTGAAGAAAGCTTATAATGGAAAGAAAGAGGGATAAAGACTAGTTTTACAATGTTCATACTGAACTCCAACCACAACTTACCATTACCATCTCTATATGCTTCCATGCCCATAATTTGTTTTGCTGCTCCTTGATCCCTCATCTGAATTGTCTTGTCCACCTGAGTCATTTTCTTACTGATTTTATCCATGCTTTGGATTGCATCAAGCATATCATCAACAAATAACATCAATACTGTGAATGTACTATAAACTGTAGAGTCATTCCTACCGTTTAAAAAATTTTGACTCACTATGAAGGATTCAAACCTGTTGTATATTTGTTTGGGTACCAATAGGCCATACAATGAATTATCTAGCATACAAACAAATTTATCGTTCTGATCTTGAATCAACTCTTTTGGTTGTTCCATACATACTATATCTATGTCAATGATGACCTTGTGAGAAGTATGATCCCACACACAACATCCCTTTATACCACCATCATAACTTGCAGAGATATAACACAAGGAGGAATTCAAAAACAAAGATTTTAAGTCTGGAAATGATTTATTGCTTACAAGTACCTGCAATTCTTTCTTTCTCTTATTCCCTTTATGCTTCTGCCATAAACAAGAAGAGACATCTATCACTTCAGATGCCACTTTAGTACTCCCTTCCATCTTATAAAGGTTATCAACATTTGTTGCATTTATCACTACTAAACTACCTTTCGACAATGTCAGTGCTCCACCTTGACCTGTATACTTATATCCAAAAGAATCCAACACTCCCAATGAAATCAAATTTGATTTAAGATAAAGTACATATCTAACATTCATTAATTCCCTAACAATACCATCGAACATCCTGATTTTAATACTGCCAACCCCAACAGTTTTACAGGGAATACCATTTCCCATAAACACTACACCCTCATAAACAGATTGGTAAGAAAAGAACCAATTTCTATGTGAGCACATGTGGTGGGAGGGACTTGAATCTAAATTCCATTCTTCTTGATATTGTAAATTACTAGAAACGGATAAAACTTGATCAATCATAATTGAATTTATTACAGCCAAATTTGCTTCCTTCGTAGAGTTTTCCTCAAATTCCTTTCTTTTCCAACAATCTTTCTTGAGGTGTCATGTTTTTCCATAGTACCAACATTTCGCCTTACCCATTTTGTGTCTTGACTTAGATTGAGAAAAACTTCTCTCATTCTGTAAAGTTGAAGTTTCTTTACTAAATTTTCTCCTCATCTCCTAAGGCAACAAAGCTCCCACAACAAAGTCATACTCTAAAACATCTGTTGAGCTAAAGTTAATAGAGGTGAATGGATTATCCCTAGACTCAGGCAATGAACACAATAGTGTAATATTCTTATCTTCATCTTCGAATTTAAATTCCATACTAATCAATTGAACTATAAGGGTATTGCAGGTATTTAAATGGTCAACAACTTTTGTACCTTCTTTCATCCACAAATTGTACAAATGTGTCTTCAAGTAGATTCTGCGCATCAAGGACTTCATCATATATAGACTTTCCAACTTGCTCCATAAGCTTGATGTTGTATCCTCTCATAAAATATTAAACACAACATCATCCGCTAGACATAAATGCATGGTACTAAGAGATTTTGCATCCAAATCTTCCCATTCCTCATTCGTTATGGTTGTTGGTTTATTTGACTTGTCCGCCAATGCTTTTTGCAACAATAAATCCTACATCTTGCGCTTGCGCTTCGAAAGCTCAAAGTTGTTTTTACCGCTGAACTTTTCAACTTCAAACTTCGAACTCTGCATCTTAACCATTAACATAAAAGATCTCCTAATATCCACTTCTTATAAAACCTAAATGTGGAGAAATTATAAATAAGATTAAATGTAGATCCTTGATAAACAAAGTTTAATCATAATAAAAAAAAGTTTAAAATAATAATAATTTATATATTCCATAAAACCTTTTTAACTTACTTTATACATTAAATTTTTTCAATCCATTAAAAAAAAAAAAACTTTTTAACTTATCCACCCACCTAATTTGCAATGTTCACTTATTATGCATACACTCCTCCACCTTTTATTCATACAATATAATATATAATATATAAAAATAAGGCATAAACTTTCAAAATAGTGACACAATTAATTTAAGGACATCATGGCTTTCCATTTAAAGGAAGTAGCTGCACCTCCCGCTACACTTGGAGTGTGGCCATCTAGAAAGATCTACCCATTGTTCCTCTTCCTCAATCGCGACTATTTCATAATTTTACAGGTTGTAATTTAGATAGTCCAAGTAATAAGAGGTCACAATCTTCCAGAAGAGGGCCATGTGGTGATGTAGAAATAGAAGTACTTTACACAAATGCTGTTCTTCTGAAATTTGGTGTTTTCTTTTCTAACCAGCTTTCATATCAATTGTTAGAATTGTAAAGAAAATATAATTCACATATGATAATTAACAATCACACACATAAGAAACACAAGGATTTCATGTGGTTCACCCAAAAGTTAGGCTATTTCCACCAAGCATAGGTATCGGTTGTCTTATTATGCAGATCATGGAGACTACAAGAGACTAACAAGTTCTCACTGTGTCTCTCTCTTTGCCTCTACAGGCTTACATGTATTTATATATATTTACCAGAAATTGTTTATTAAATTCAATCCCTATTCATATTCTAACTTGATCTATTCGATTGTAATCAATCCAGAATAATAGGATCCAAATCCATCCTTGGAGGAATTCGTTGTCACCAAATCCAACGATTCATTTTAACTCCTAAACTCTTACACACCTAAAAAAAAATACACAATTATTAAAATTTTAGACAATCTTTTGATTAACTCATTTATTGATTTTTTTGTTACCGGCACTTCGATATCACTGAAATTTATCATACAATTTCTTTTAACTTCGAATCTATTACACATAGAAATATACTACTAAAATTTCACAGTTTAGAATCTCGCCCACTCAATGATTTTCTAATACAGCAGAGTATCTTCCTCTTCTGTTATCTCTACCTCTGATAAGTTATTTTGAGTGGCACACCTTCGTAGATATCGTCGGTGTCTTCGATGTGGGTGTTGTCAAACAGAATGAAGGGGGCGCTGCATTTCTCGCTGATTGTCTGCAGAGTTTCTCCTTCCCCGACGATGCATATCTCCTCGCACTGACATTCCTTCCTAACTACCGGCCGGGCCGTAGAAAAAGCTGTCATAAACACAATGACAAACAAGAAGGATAAACTCAAAGCGAAGGATCGATTGTTTGCCGCAGCAGCTGCCATGATTATTGAAAATATATGTGCCAAAGAAGAATGAAGTATAGACTAGCACAGCCACTCAAAATCGTGGCTGATGAACGCAGAATGAATATCAGTCAGAAAATGAAACACAGAGCCAGAAAATGAAATGCACAATCAGAAAATGAGCGTCTACAGTCAGTACAGTTAGTGTGCTAAATCTAAAGTTTAATTATTTAAACGTGGCAATCATATAGTGCTACAGTAATTTCTTAATATGATTAGGTAAATGTTAAAAGGTAAACAGGTTAACGGATGCATTCAAAAATACAAGGAAGTTATGAAGAGGAAATCACATTCATTGATTTGGGAGGACGACTAAGAATATGCTAGCATCTTCAATTGTTAGCCATCAGATTAGAATTTTAAATTAAAAGGTGATTAATTAGGATCATTGTCAATAGATGTACGCCTTTCCACATATATATTAAAAATCAATCCAACTCCAAACCTTGTTGAAATCAGTTGCAGAGGAACAATGGTGGCCAAGAATATTTGTAGGCAAATGAGATGATATCGTTTGAATAGTGCCAAGAATGATTGAGTCGGGGATGTCGGTCGGGAGATTAATGCGTGGACTGGGGACCGGAAGTTGGCAAATCAAATTCTCACCTAATTCACAAAGGCGGAATCAAAAAAATGGATGGAATCGAGGACGATGGCTTTCGTCCCTTTGCTTAATGAAGTTAGCAAATTTTATATTTTCTTCATTCCGGATCTTACTCAAAATAATTACAATCCAAAAACTGTTCTATCGCTTAACGAATCTAATGACATATCATTAGACGCCAAATAGAAGCGTAGGTACCCTACAGGTCAAATAAAAGAATCCAAACCAATGGACACAATAGCAAGGTAGCAAAGGCAATAGTAAACAAACAGAAAAGCCACGTAATGGCTAGTACCTACAAGTGATAGTATGCTTAAAATAATACGCTTAAAGACAATAATAATCTGCTTAAAGACTATAGACCGAACGTAGAGTAATATGAACAGTGACCCATTAAAATCGATAATCCAAGCGCATTTGTTGACATGCAAACTGGAGAGACTATGAGCATGAGAGTTGGACATAAGAGTATTGCTAAATAGTAAAGTTAATCATAACATTAGACATTTATGCATTAAAATCTACATCACGATCACAACATCACACATTCATAATTTTACACACGAAAAGCTACTTGCAAGAATGCACTTGCCCAATCTCTAACTTTAATAAAGTTATTTTTGTCTGAAACCTTGATTCAAAAGGAATACATGTGTATACATTTCTAATTTTCTAATATTGAATACAATACAATTTATAGTAGATAAAATGATAAAACAAAATGACTTTTAATTTTCTGTAAGAGGCTTTTTAAGCTTTTTGAAACATTTAACATATGATATAGAGAGTTTTATTTATTTAATAGAGTGGCTCTTATTCTTGTTCATATGGTAAAGAAGCTTTAATCATTTAATAGAATAACTTTAGTTAGAAAAACCATAGCTTTGAGTTTAACTTAGTTGTTTCTATTTCCACTGAATTAGGATTTCTTTTAAGGTTTTACTTTCATTAACATCTCACTATCCAATTAATCACTAACAACAAACTTCAACACGCAAATTCTAATTGACGGCCATTAAAATTATTGTGATCAACCAAACACAAGGTCGTTATCATTCAAACACAGTCTTATAATTCATGGGAGGCTCTTTTCCTCGGGTTATTACGGGGACTAACTGTTTTCCTCCCATGCATTTACCAATTTAGCTTGTTTGATGTTTCTCTGTGAATTTTGATTGTTTACTTTTGAGGTAATGCATGGAAAAGAGTTTTATTCCTGAGATCGGCGGATAATTTGAAATACACTGATAATTTGTGATGCAGTAAACCAAAAAACTTAAATTATTTTATATATATATTTTTTTATTTTGTAAAAAATTTAAAAATCAAAATTTTGATTAGAATGCACACAAAATTAGAAAAAAAAATTATTATTTCATTTCGTTTTTATAATTTATAAATAAACTTAAATTATATATATATATATATATATATATATATATATATATATATTTATTTATTTATTTATTTTGTAAAAAAATAAAAAATCAATATTAAATTTTAACTAGAATACACACAAAATTAGAAAAAAAATTGTTATTTTGTTTCATTTTTATAATTTATAAATAATTAGGTGTATGGCATACATCTATTGGAAATGGACACAATTAATAATCTTTTAATCTAAAATCTTAATCTAATAACTAGCAATTAAAGATACATATTCTTAGTCCTTCCAAATAAATTAAATGAATGAAAATTAATCTTCATAACCTTTTAGCATTTTTAAATGCATGGATTAACCTTTTTACTTTTTTCACATTTACTTAATCATGTTAAGAAATTAATCTTTTCTCATTTGATTGCCACATTTAAATAATTAACAAACTTATTTGACATTAAATATTTACTTCACCATTAATCTTTTATCTTATTTACATTTAAACTTTTAGCCACAATCTCCCATACAACTAAGGACTGCCATAGCTACCATATAATGCATAGCTACCATATTGGCATGTTAGCTTCACTTCCTTTGTCCATTAACTACTCCCATACAATACAGCTATTGACTACCCCCACTAATATGCATCCATTTTATAGATTTAATCTAGATTCCTTTCAATTAAAAGGGGTTGTTTAGACTGATCAAAGGAGTTGTTTAGACTAATCAATCTAGTTTCTGTTGAAGAGTAATTATGAAATGACATCCACTTTACAGATTTAATCTAAATTCCTTTCAATTGAAAATAGTTGTTTAGTATTATCTTACCCTTCTTTGTCTCTATCATTAAGAAACTAGTGAATAATCACATAACTAAATATAGAGTCATGAGAGTTTATATCTTTCAAAGTTATCACCCAATAGTTTTATTATACATTTGATTTGTGAATGTTTTCTACATTAAGTGGGAAGGGGTTCATCCCCATACAAGTTCATATTGGCGCTTTATAAATAATTGGATTGGACAATTTTTGTAAATTAGTGTTGTGACTTTTATAAGGAAGAGTTGTCCTTTTCCTTGAAAGTATTGACAGATCATAATTCCCACCTTTCACAAATAAAATCAATGACAAGTATATAAACATTATATATGGATCTATAATGTTCATAGTTTTTATCATGATGTAATGTATACATTCTATGATCCATGTGTGGTGTATTTAAATGTATTTATAACAATAATAAATCATCATCTCCAAATTTCAAGTTGTTTTTTCCACTAATGTCCTTAGAATGAGTATAAATCGTTATCTCCAAAGTATAAAACAAGTCAAAATTTCCTATCTTTTCATTAGTTCAAATTTCCTATCTTTATGACAAAGAAAAGAGTTTGTTAGAATTTTTTTTAAAACATTTGGCCAAAAATTTCATTTTGTAATGTTTCAAACACAAGCTAACCTTGTCATGTGATGAACATAACGCCACATTGCAATTTGACAAAACAAAGTAGATGTTGCAATGTGGCAATGATAGTATTGTTGCAATGTGATGAACCTAATAACGTTCCAATATGGTGAACATAGAAACATTACAATTTGAAAAACATAGTAACGTCGCTATGTGGCGATCATAAATAGACATCACAATGTGATGAAAATTACGCCTTCATCATAATGTGCCAAACATTTCCTCACATTGTAATGTGACATGAATATCCTAACATCACAATGTGATAAGGACTTCCAAACGTTGCAATATGAAAAGCATAACCCATTGTTGCAATGTGACATCATTTCCATTTTTCTTTTAAAACTTGGGAAAAACTTCCTTTTATTAATGTTTCAAACACAAACTAACCTTGTCATGTGACGAACATAACCCCACATTGCAATCCGATGAACAAAACTGGATGTTGCAACATGACAACAATAATAATGTTGTAATTTGACAAACATAGTAACATCACTATGTGATGATTATAAATAGATGTCACAATGTGGTGAACATAGCACTGTCATTGAAATGTGACGAACATATCCTCACATTGCAATGCGGCACACATATCCTAACGTCACACTGTGACAAACATTTCCAAATTTTGCAACACGATGAACATAACCCATTGTCGCAATGTGATGTACACAACCCTATGTCATAATGTCACAAACATATGCCAAAATTAAAATGCGACAAACATTTACCGACATCCCAATGTGATGAACGTAACTCACTGTCATAATGTTGAAATGTGACGAACATAGTAACATCGCAATTTGACAAACAAAGTAACATTGAAATTTCACAAACATAGTAATGTCATTGTGTGACGATCACAAATATACATTGCAATGTGGTGAACATAGCCCTATCATCGTAATGTGATGAACATGTTCTTACATTGTAATGTGATGCACATATCCTTATGTCACACTATGTTAAACATTTCCAAATGTCGCAATATGGCGAAGATAACCCATTCTCGCAATGTGCTGAATTTTACCCATTGTCATAATGTCACAAACATACACCAACATTGCAATGAGACGAACATTTCCCGATCTCCTAATGTGACGAACATAACCCACTGTCATAATGTGAAAAACCTTTTGCAATGCCATTATGTGACAAATACCATATGTCACAATCTGATGACCATGACCTTACGATGTTATTTGATGAACGAAACATGATGTCATAATGTGATCCAGATCATTTTCAGCACAGAATGAGAGCGGAGATATAATAAAGAAATGTATAGAGATATCTCATATATACAATAATATAATAGAAATGTATCATAGATGAAACCATAAACACACAGATACAGTAATACACAATTTTCTATTAATGAGAAAAAATGTACAAAGTCTGTAAAAATACAGAGAGAAAGACTCGCTAGAATGGTGGAAGACTATCTCTGAGAATAGATGTGACAGCTACTCACATTTGCAAGAAGATGATTTTACAATGAGGCTCCAAAGACATTTTTATCATAAAAAAATCCAAAACGCTGACCTCGGAAGATGAAAAGGAAATAATTTTCTGGACCTTGTTTTGGGTAGTTTGGTGTATCAACTTTCTGGGGCCATAACTTTGGCAAACGATATTTGTTTGGGGTGCACAATAGCTCATTGGAAAGGTATCATCGAAGAGATTAATTTTGAGGGCTCAATCATAGCCTTTTCATATCATTGAAAAGCTCGATCCTGAAAAACCTTCATTTAGGCCCTAAAAATGGCCCTGGAAGTTAAAAACTGCTAAAAATAGTAAATTACCAAAATTGCGAGAAACTTGTTTTGAGCCAGTTAGAAAAGGTGGGTAGACATAGATATCCACCTAGATAAATCCTCCCTCCTTAGGAATAAATGGTCTCCATTGCATTTATTTCCCGAGGGAGAGGGAAAAACTTTTGGTGAATCTGCATCTTGATGAGTTGCTTTCCTTGTTGGAGAAGTTGCATTGATTATCTTTTTAAAGGTTGTCACAAACCTATGGCTGGAAGGGTTGGAACTTTTTTAACCATTATGGCTACATGATATGTCTGTGTGCAGAAGGAATCTTTCACTTTGCTGCAATCTTTTCGACCTTCTTTTGTTCGATAAAAGGTTCTTCGGTCAAGGCTATAGTGGTTGCAGTATCCTTTTGTTCACCTTTTGCATAGATTGTGAAGAAGATAAATTTTGTAGTATGAGATACTACCTTGCGTCATTGTTTAGGTGGGACAGTAGTTATAACCACCTATGGTATCCTATAGAGATGACCCCCTATATTAACAATGACACTATAGGGTCGAGACTCATAGACATCATGGAGCTTCCACATATATGACTGGACCAAGAGAACATCACAAACATCCAGCGGGGAAATATCACATAATACCTCATCCTTGAAGGGTTGGATGCCGTATGAAAATCAACACTGATGGATGACAAAAAGATCTCGTCCTTGACAAAGCCACCTAATGTTGTGTGGTTGTGGGTGTGGTGTTGTCAACAATCCCAACTATTTGACGACCTATGCTAAGATGAGGTTCTTTTGGCTTCCACTATCAACAATAAAATGAAACGGGGTCCCCTTCACCCACATTTCTGAATGAAAAAGGCGCTCCCCCTCTTCAGGATTTGTTTATTCTCTTGGTTGAATTGTTACGGTCGTGACAATAGTAGTGGGGTCTATGTCAATGATCTTTCTTCTCATAGTATTTTCTTAATCAGATTATGAATCAATGTTCAACTCCTTGTCTTTAATTTCAGCCACCAATGACTTTTTTTAGTAACATTCATCGCTGTTGTGCCAAGGGATTTTGTGGATTGCACCATTTTCTGGTATCTTTCTTCATCTTTCCATTTCCCTTCTTTTCATGTGGCTTGGATTGGTTTTCGGGAGGTTGTTTGTTAGGGTCGTCTTTATCATACTTTGATTGTTGCGGAGTTGTAGACTTGAACTCCCATTTGTTATAGTGCTTAAATTTCTTCTTGATTTTAACAACATATCAATAAGCAGTACTGAGCGATGAGATGTCTAGAAAATCCATTTCATTTTGGATGTATCTGTGTAGATACCCATGGTATTTCAAAACCAAATGTCGTTCGAAGTCTTTGATACCCAACTTGGTGTGTACGGTATGAAAGGTATTGGTGAACTCTGGAACTTCTTGGCCCCTCTCTTGTCGCAGTGAGGTCCATCTCATATAGTGGTCCTCATAGTTGCCAACAAGGTAATATTTTTCCTTTACTACATCCACAAAACAATCCCAAGAGGGATCGACCCCATATATTCCAGACTCTTTTGTGAATCTTTTCTCCTAGTAAGTTTCCCACTAATGTTTTAAATGGGGGAGAGTTTTAAGGAGTGCGAAGATGATCTTTTCCCTATCGGAAAAATGGTGAACAAAGAAATAACCTTCTAACAGATTTAGCCATTTGTCTAAGGAATCCACATCTATCCGACCTTCAAATACAAGAATATAAAAATTAACTTGTACCTTGAAGGGAGAGGTGCTTCCAAAGTGGTTTTTTGATGAATATTAGCATATTGCTATCAGCAGGCATTGAAGGATGTGGGAAAAATTCTCCATCACTTTGTCCCTTTGTCATGTGATAGATTCCTCAAGAAACAGATTGATAGAATCATCTTCTCCATTGTTTTTATTTTCTTCCACCATGGAGGTTTTCTTGGGAATGCAAGAGAAATTTTCTTCAAGAGATACAAGGTCGAGACCCAACTTTATCTACTCAGATCTCATCGAGGACATGCACTAAAAAATGATCAAGAGCAGCCTACTCTGATACCACTGATCCAGAGTATTTTTGGCATGAAATGAGAGTGGAGATATAATAAAGAAATGTATAGAGATATATTAGATATCCAATAATATAATAGAAATGTATCATAGATGAAACCATAAACACATATATACAGTAATACACAATTTTCTATTAATGAACGAAAATCTACAAAGGCTGTAAAAATACAGAGTGAAAGACTCGCTAGAATGGTGGCAACTTATCTCAGAGAACATATGTGATGGCTAATCGTATTCAAAAGAAGATGATTTTACAATGAGAATCCAAAGGCCTTTTTATCATAAAGAAAATCCAAAAATCTAACCCCAGAAGATGAAAAGCTAACAATGTTTTGGACCCCTTTTTGGGTAGTTTGGTGTATGAACTTCCCGGGGGTGTAACTTTGGCATACACTATTTGTTTGGGGTGAATGATAGATTGTTTGAAAGGTATCATTGAGGAGATTCATTTTGGGGGCTCAATCAAAGCCTTCAACTATCATTGAGAAGCATGATCTCGAAAAATCTTCATTTAGGCCCTCAAAATGGCCCTAGTGTTGAAATATTTTACAGGAAGAGTGTGCTTGTCATTGATGGCAAGAATAGCAGTTTCGATGGAAAATAGGAAAAGCATAAGCTCAGGAGGAGAAGAAAAGAGTATGAAAATATCAAATCTTAGAAGGGAAAGCCTAGTACTAAAACGTGATCAGGGCCAAATGGTTAAGAATTTGATTATTCGAATTCTTGTCATCCCTCGGATCACTTTCGAGTGGAAGGATGGGATAAGATAGAAGAAATGCATCACAGAAAGATCGAGCCATCGATATAGGATCATGATCGATGAACAACATTTAGTTCGGGTATAAATATGCAAGGAGTTTATGCTCTAGAAAAATATCACCTCAAGATTTTTTAGTTTGAGATTTCAAAGACCCGAAGCCCGAAGAGCCAGAAATCCAAAATGAATAAGGACCATTAGATCTGGAGAACATACAATTATCGTTATATCAGGGAGATATATGTCAGCAAACCACGTCAGCATAGACATGTGGCAGACCACGTCAGCAGACCATGTTAGCAGACCATGTTAGCAAGTACACATGGAATAATCATGTGATGATAAGTGTCAAGAGGAAATTGGCTCATGCCATGTCAACAAGTAACGTAAGAAATTTACGTCACTCCAAGATTTTTTCTTCAAGATTTTTACCACTAGCACTTGCCAAAAGTCCCAAAGTCCCGAATGCCAAAGTCTTGAAGTGGACACGAAATGTCCGATCTGAAGATCACTTCGAGAGAATTCTCGACTGCCGATCTACTATAGTGGAAGCATAGTGTAAGTGGAAGTATTAACCGAAAGCAATTGGTCTCCACCACTTATGAATTACTCAGCAGGTGATCACTCCACAGAGCTGAAATACATTCTCGACCATCAGATTGTCCAAAGTAAATCTCAGTTGTCATATCATCCAAAGAAGATCTCAAGTGTCCAGTCATCCGAAGTGAATCTGGGCCACCTAATCTAAATCGTCAGTTTGAGATTTGAAATCTCAGAAGTTTGGAGAGTCAGAGAGCCAAAATAAATTATTGACCATCGGATCGTACAAAGTAAATCTCAATCGTCATATTGTCCGAAGAAGATCTCAAGCATTGGATCGTTTGAAGTGAATCTAGGCCGTCTAATCTGGAGCATCAGTTTGAGATTTGAAATCTCCGAAGCCTCGAGAGAGGGAGAGCCAAAATACATTATCAGCCATCGGATCATCCAAAGTAAATCTCGGTCCTCATATCGTTCAAAGAAGATCTCAAGCGTTGGATCATCCGAAGTGAATCTGGTTCGTCTGATCTAGAGCGTAAGATTGAGATTTGATATTTTAGAAGTCCAAAGACCTAAAGGAGATATTGAATTTTGATCGAGAAAGGGTACATAGAACCGTTGATCTGGTTGAAAGGTCAAAATCATGAAGTGGAGGTAGATCCATCGATTGAGAAGGACACGTGTAAGTGGATCATTGACTCTGGAAGATTGACGTACAAAGGAAAGCAAGGTTTGAGAGTTGAAACTCCCAAAGCCCGGATCACAAAGTAAATCAAAGTCATTGATTTAGGATGGCTAGATCTGATCCACATAAGTTGAAAGGACAGATTTGAACCATCCATTTAGTAGCACCATCAATATTGTGAACCATCAGAACATTATCGGTTCTTAATTTTTCTTGAGCAGGCCGCAATCAAAACCACGGTATCGCCAAAGGTATACGTGGAGCACTGTAGTGAATTATGGGGTGAAAAGAGGGTTTCCCTCAAACCCCCTTTGGCTGCACCCGCAATCACGTGGTCAGGTGAAGTTCATCGCCCAATGTCATATAAAAAAAAAGGAGCTAGTGCTCACTAGAGAAAGATCGTAAAGATCCTTTTGAATAGGCATTTGGTCATTGTCATTGGTCACTTGAAGGAACGGGCTTAGAATCCAAAGACGTCAAAAACAAGTGATTTTAACTACTATAGAAGGCGAAGAGTTGCGACTGCCAGAGAAGCCAAAGACTCTCAGGATATTTCCCATTGATGATGAACCAATTATGGATAACCGACCAAGAAGATGAAGAGTTGGAATAATGATTAGGCATATGAGTTAGTGTGTGAAAGAGATGAAGAACAAAGAAGATAGTGTGAGTTTTTCACTGGTGATGTATGTGTGTAGGAAGTGATGAAGTGCATTATCTGAAGGGAAGATCAGAGATGAAGTGAAAAGAATGAAGAGGCAACATAGAGCATAAACATGATAAGATAATATTAACAAGAATGTGAAAGATGATGAGAGCAACAGAAGACATTGATGCGGGTAGAACAACGCAGTGTAGCAAAACAATGATGAGACTAGTAATCCATTGATAAATATTGTATCATTGTAATAAATTTCATAAAGAAAATATTTATATTTCAAGGTGGTAGGGAGGTTCTAGGGAGGACTGTTGTCCTTAGAGTTTCAAGTGGATTCTTGAACATAGGGAGTTGTAGCTTCCATTTGGTTGCATCCAAAAAAACCAAGGTGGAAGGGTTATGCAAGGGAGAACTATTGTTCTTTGTTATACAGGTTGGTGCCTGTGTAACTGGAAGTTGATACTTCCATCCAGTTGGTGTTGGAACACTCAAGGAGTTGGTGCTTCCTTCTAGTGGGTGCTAGGGAAACTAGAGAGTTGGTGCTCTCAACAAGTTGTTTCTTGTAAAGAAGAGGTTGTAGCCTCATTTTGAGTTGGTGCTCAAATATTGATGATGTACAGAACATAAATACTTCCTATCATTCCAAGAATAAGAGGTTTTCTCCCTTTATGGGTTTCCTCGTGAATATTTGTCTCTATGTATATCATGTGTGTGATTGATGTTTATTATTTCTGATGTTCATGACTTGCATAATCTTGATGGTCACTTGAATAAGGTTAATAATTTTTTTTGTTTAAGCATAGAAACAACTGATTCACCCCCCCCCTCTCAGTTGTCTGAATATTTCCAACAATTGGTATCAAAGCGAGTTCCTTTTATTTAAAGGTAGATCAATAAGCTTAAACATGACAAGTCATGAAGGAACTTCAACCTGTTATCACACATTATTGATCGGGGGGGTGTTTTCCCTAGGAAGTGGCATTCTGGCAAAGAAAAAATGAAAGAAGAGGGCTAAAAAAACCCATCAAATGTTTTTATCCTACGTCAGGCGATGATATGACATTTTGGTGCCCATGCAATCCCATTCATCGCATCATCTCCCTATCATCAACATCCACGTCTGCCTACCAAGTCCTCCCTGTAGGCGTCCAACAAAGCTCTAGATGGTGAAGTTGAGAGTGTGGCCCATCCTGATCCTGATGAAGACAGTTCATCAAGGTGAGGTGGAAGTTGAGACCTCATCTCACTCCATAAATGGAAAAATGTAGAGAGAGACCATAAAGGCAGATTGCCAATTATGGACAGATTTTCCTGTAAAGCACATAACTGTGCTTGGCTCGCATCTGACATGAGGAGGCCTGCACAATCTGACAGAGGAGGTGCCGACTGAAAAATTTAATTTGGTAGCTCAAGAACGCCTCTACTGGTAGTGGAGAATTCTTTTTTTAGTATATAGGAGTCATTTTTATATTTTATAAGGGTCGATGGTTGAGCTGCACTCCCGTATTGTAAAGTTTTAATGAAGCTCTCCTTCTCTGGTTATGTAATTTGATTTGAGAATTCTTGTTTAATCTAAGTCAACTTTCTTCCTCCATCTTATTATGCATCTGATACTGAATGTTCATGATTAAAGAATTCACATGGATTGTTATGACTGTTTTGTAATGGATGTTTGATTGTAGTGATGTTATAGGGTTTTCAGTTTCCCGAATCTCTGAATCCAAGAGGATCTTGTTTTCTGAGTTTTTCCTCCTTAGGTTGTTGGAATACCTAATGTCCATAGCATACCTTTACATTTTCCTCTCAATTTTTTCCTCCTACTCACCCTTACTACAACTTACCGACTAAAGTTGAATCAAGACCTCTTTTGTTGGTGCATGTTGGTCCAATTTTCTGAGTTAAAACGATATTATCCTGAGTCTGTGCCCATTCGACCTCTTTAAAATTATTCATTGTGACATAAATATGATGGGTATTGGTCTTACCTCCTTTGCAATCGGGAGGTGAATTCTGGTTCTAACACAACCAATAAGCCCCCCCTATTCAATGGAACAAACTTTGCCTTATGTAAAGTTAGGATGAGAACCTACATAATGGCTTTAGGTGCAGATGTCTGGGATGTGGTAGAGACTGGTTATGTAAATCCAGTTGTACTAGCTAATAAGGATGACAAGCTAGAATTTAGCTTCAACACTAAGGCTATTAATTCTATTCTGAGTGGGCTTGCAGAAACAGAATTTGTAAAAGTTATGCCCTTAGAATATACCAAAGAAATGTGGGACAAAATCATTAGCAATTATGAAGGTAATGAGACGGTAAAGGATGCCAAGATTCAAACCTACAGATTATAGTTTGAACAACTAAAGATGAATGAGGATGAAATAGTTAATAAATTTTTCTTAAGAGTTGAGGAGCTTGTGAATGCCATGAAGGGTCCTGGTGAGAAGATTGAATACGTATTTTTAGTTTAGAATATTTTAAGTTCTCTACAAATAGATTTAATCCAAAATTTTCTGCAATATAAGAACTGGATGATCTTAAGACTTTTTCTATTGATCAACTTCTAGGAACTCTAACTTATTATGAAATGAGGATTAGTAAGGATAAACCCACCTCTAGAGAAATGTCATTTAAAGCAGATAAGAATGAGGATTCTGAGCCTGATGAAATTGAAGAAAAAATTGTGAGAAGACTAAAGAAAGGATCAGGCAAGTACCAAGGTAAATTTCCCTTCAAATGTTTTAACTGTGGAAAGATAGGTCACTTTGCATCTAAGTGTCCACACAATAATAAGGACCGGAACTCTGAAGCTGAAGAGAAGTACAAATCCAGGAGATTTGGTAAAAAGAAAAGTTTATGTGTAAACAATGATGACTCTCCAGGAGACACAGATAGTGATTATTGTTGTGAATATAAGGTTAATGACTTTATTCTTATGGCCAAATAGGATTATGATAATAAAATAACAGGAATTGATGTTAATGATGAAGAAGTCATGGTTGACTTGGAAGGTGAACTGATCAGTTCCCTAGAAGAAATTGCTAGACTTAGATTTAAGAAGAAAAAACAAAAACAATTGTTGATATAGTTTGAGAAAGACAGTAAAAAACCTGATGAAGGCTTTGCCATGCTAAAAGTGTAATTATAAGAGGCAAAGAAAATAGAGGACATTATGAAACAACAGTTATCAGAGAAGAAGGCAAGATCTGAAGCCTTGGAAGAAGAGGTAGAAAAAACCAGGAAAGAGATGGAGTAGTTTAAAGCATTATATCTCCAAAATATTCCAAGAATTAAAGCCTCAACAGAACTAAATGATATTCTAAGAAAACAGAGATATCCTTTGTTGAAGACTGGTTTAGGTTGTTTAAGTGGTTCAAGTAGCAAACAACTAGAAAGAAAAGAGACATTAAAGATGATCAAGTTCCAAGTCAATAGACAATCAGACCATGTGAGTACTCTGCCACCAAAAACTAATAAAGAGAAGATGATCCCTGATAAAAAACAAAGATATCAGAAGATGAAGCAAAAAATTCCAAGAAGAAGGCCATTCTTTAGGTATCAAAATTTCTTCCATGGTTACTATTTTTACTGCTCTAAGTTTGGCCATAAGATTGCAAACTTTCAAATTAAGTTTAGAGACATGCAACTGAGGAGATCAAGAAATAAACAATATTTGCAACATAGAACTAAAAATCCAATGAGTAGACAAAGTTGCACCAATCACTTTGACCTATTGAACAATGAGCTCAAATGTTATAAATGTCATAACTTCGGCCACAAAGCTACAAAATGCCATCTGAATAATTACAAAGTAGATCCAATGATAAAACCCTTAGCAAGAAATGTCAGCACATGGTAAAACAAAGATAGTGAAAAATGTGGTCTAGTACTTTCAGCTCAAAAACAAAAAGACCCCTAGTATATAGATAGTGGATGTTCCAAGAACATGACTAGAGACAAGGATAATTTTTTGTCTATAAGTAAAATCAAAACAAGAAATGTGACCTTTGGAAATGATGAACCAGGTAAAATCAAGGGTAAAGGGATGGTGAGTTTGAGTAATGATAAACGAAAATCCCAGGATGTTCTTATTGTAGATGGTTGAAACATAATTTTCTCAGTGTAAGTCAAATGTGTTATAGAGGATGTGAAGTGGTGTTCACTTACAAATATTTTAAGATAAATTATGTAAACTCAGGACAAGTGGTGGATAAAGGCATAAGAACAAATAATAATGTATATGTACTGTTAGAAGATAGAGAAGAGTGTCATCTAAGAAAACATGATGAAAGTTGGTTATGGAATAGGAGACTTGGACATCTAAACTTTGACCACTTAATCAAGCTCAAAAATATTGAGGCAGTAAAAGATATTCCAAGAATATCAAAGACACAAGATTTTGTGTGTAAACCCTGCCAAGTAAGAAAGCTAAACAGGACACGGTTTAAATCCAAGAGCTCTACTTCAATAGAGAAACCACTCCAATTAGTTCATATGGATTTATGTGGACCATCAAGACATGAAGGCACAAGGAAGGAAAAATACTTCATGCTGATCATTGATGATTACTCCAGACTCACTTTGATTGCTTTTCTCAAAGAAAAAGATGAAGCATTTGAGAAATTTAAAATACTTAAGACTTTAATTGAGAATCAAACATGCAAAAGATTAAAGGTTGTAAGATCATACAAAGGAGGATAATTTATGTTAAGTGATTTCAAGGAATTATGTGATAAACATGGTCTCAAAAGAGAATACACAATCCCAGGAACTCCACGACAAAATGGAGTAGTTGAGAGGAAAAACATAACAGTTCAGCAAATGGCCAGGTCAATGATGAATGAGAAGAATTTTGGTCAAACCTACTGGGTAGAAGAAATAAACACAACAATCCATATTCTTAAAAAAGCTCACCTCAGACCACATAGTGACAAGAAACCTTATGAACTGTGGTATGGAAGACCTTCTTCAATCAAACACTTCAAAGTCTTTGGGAGTAAGTGGTACATAAAGAATAATAATGAAAATGTTGGCAAGTATGATGACAGGGCCGATGAAGGCATATTCTTAGGGTATGCTACATACAGTAAAGGATATAGATGCTATAATGAGAGGCTGCATAAATTGGTTGATTGTATTGACATAAAAGTTGATGAAGGAGTCCCATTAAGAGAGGTGAGAAATATTGAATAAACAACAGAGGATATAGTTGAAGTTAAGGATGCACAGGTCCAAGAATAAGAAAAATAATACTCTGAGTCAGATGAAGTTACAAATACTCAGGAAGACTTAAATCAGAAGACAACATCAAATCCTTCCTCCAAAATTACTCAAAAGAATCATCCTGCAAGTCAGATAATTGGTAAGAAAGACAAAGGTTTACAAACCAGGAGAAGGATAATCAAAGACACCGAGCAATCACATATAGCCTTGATATCCATGGTGGAACCCAAGAACATTAATGAAGCTAGTAAATATGTGAAATTGGTTAAAATAAATGAATGAGGAACTGGATCAAATTGAGAAGAACAATACTTGGGAGCTTGTTCCTAGACCTACAGATAAGAATGTAATTGGCTCCAAATGGGTGTTTAAGAAAAAAATGAATGAACAAGGACAAATTGTTAGGAATAAATCCGAATTGGTCTATAAGGGGTATGCAGAAATTGAAGGATAGGATTTTGATGAAACCTTTGCACCAGTGGCAAGATTAGAAGCCATCATAATGTTTCTTGCCTACGCATGTCATAAGAACTTTAAAGTATATCAGATGTATATTAAGTCATAATTTCTTAATGGAGACTGAGAATAAGATGTATATGTGGAGAAACCTAAATGATTTTCACTAACAAATAATCCTAAGTATGTCTATAAGTTGAAAAAGGCATTATATGGACTAAAACAGGCACCACGAGCCTGGTATCATAGACTGGAAAAATTTCTACAGGACAAAGGGTTCAAGAAAGGTATTGTTGATAGTAATCTATACATAAAGTCTAAAGGTGATGATTTATTAGTTGTTTTGGTTTATTTAGATGACATTATTTTTGGATGCACTAATGACCCTTCAGTTAAGTGGTTTTTCAATTCAATGTAGACTGAGTTTGAGATGTCCATGATAGGAGAATTGTCATATTTTATTGGTTTACGAATCAATCAGAGTTTTGTAGGGATATTTATCTCTCAAGAACAGTATTTGAAAGAGATGTTAAAGAAGTTTAAAATGGAATATTCCTCACCTGTTATTACACCTATGGTGGTTGGTTGCAGGCTAAGTAAATATGATATTTCACCTGATGTTGATCAAAGAAAATATCGATCAATGATAGATAGTCTTCTGTACATCACATCATCCTGTCCTGACATAATGCAAGTTGTTGGAGTGGAAGGTCATTATCAGTCTTCTCCTAAAAAAATTCATTTAGAAGCTGTCAAGAGGATACTCAAATATTTGAAGGGTACAATGACTTATGGTCTTTAGTATCCTAGAAATCAAAATTTACATTTAACTGCATATTCAGATGTTGATTGGGAAAACTGTTTGGATGAGAAAAAGAGAACTAGAAGAGGTGTATTCTTCTTAGGTGATTCATTAGTAGCATAGCTTAGTAAGAAGTAGGGATTTGTTTCATGATCAATTACATAGGTAAAGTATATTTTTTCTTCTACTTGTTGCAGTCAGATCTTATGGATGATATAAACTCTTGCATATTTGAAGGTAACTTATAATGATCCCATTCCACTTCACTGTGATAACACTAGTGCCATTGGTGTCTCAAAGAATCTTGTTCTCCATTCAAAGACAAAGCATATACCAATAAAGTATCATTTTATCAAAGAGAAGGTTACAAACAAAGTTGTTCATCTGAATTATATTCCATCCATAGAACAAATTGTAGACATATTTACTAAACCCCTAGCCAAGACAACATTTGAATATCTTCGTCAGAAGCAGGGATGATTTTAGGGTCTAAATTTCGCTCATGGACTATTTTTCCATGTTTTTTCCCAAAAATGTATTTTTTGTTCTAAAAATGATTCGCCCAACTTTTATAGGATAAAATTATTTTAACATAAAAATCACCAAAATTTTACACAAACTATATAAAATCCTTAGAAATGTAAATATTTTTACAAAAAAATTTCCAAACATTTATAGTTGGAATATGAAGGATTAGTAAGATTCTCCAAGGTTTCTACATTTTAAAATAAATTTCCATCCTTAAAATCATCCTTGGTCAGAAGTTGGGTGTCATCCCTTCTTTCACCTAAGAGAGTCCATCCTGTTAGGGGGAGTATGTGTTGGTTGAATATCTGATACCTCCGAAAAGTACTACAATAACTCAGGGGGAGCATGTTTTATTTGAAATTGATGTCAAAGGGGGAGAAAAGGAGTGGTATGGATGCTACAGTTGGAGGTCCAAGAAGAATAGCACAACCTTTTAGGGTTGCCATCAATCCCAAGGGGGGATATTGTTTGCATATTTTACAGGAGAGTGTGCTTCTCATTGATGGAAAGAACAACAATGTCGATGGAAAACATGAAAAGCATAAGCTCAGGAGGATAAGTGAACAATATGAAGAGATGAAATATAAGAAGGGAAAGTGCAGTAATGAAACGTGATCATGGCCAAATGGTTGAGAATTTGATTATCCGAATTCTCGTCAGCCATCAGATCACTTTCAAGTGGAAGGACGAGATAAGATAGAAGTGATACATTACAGACAGATCGATCCATCGATATAGGATCATGATATACGAATAAAATTTACTTTGGGTATAAATATGGGAGGAGGTTATGCTCCGGAAAAATCTCACCTCAATATTTTTCAGTTTAAGATTTGAAAGACCCAAAGCCTAGAGTGACAGAAATATTAAATGAATAAGGACTATCAGATCTGGAGATCATACAATGACCATTAGATCAGGGATATCTACGTCAGTATACCACACCAATAGACCATGTCAACATGGACATGTGGCAGACTACATCAGCAAGTACACATGGCATAATCAGGTGATGACAAGTGTCAAGAGGAAATTGGCTCGTGCCATGTCAACAAGTGATGTAAGAAAGTTATGTCACACCGAGAGTTTCACTTCGGGAGTTTTACCACTAGCACTTTCCCAAAGTCCTGAAGTCCTGAATGTCGATGTCTCGAAATGGTCACAAAACATTCGATCTGAAGATCACTTCAGGAGCATTCTCAACCATCGATCTACTACAGTGGAAGGATAGTGTAAGTGAAATTATTAACCGACAGCAAGAGGTCTCCACCACTTATGACTTACTCAACAGGTGATCACTCCAGAGAGCCAAAATACATTCTCGATCGTCGGATCATCCGAAGTAAATCTCAATCGTCAATTCATTTAAAGAATATATCAAGCATCTGATCGTCTGAAGTGAACCTGGGTCGTCTGATCTAGAGTGCCAGTTTGAGATTTGAAATCTCCCAATCCTGGAGAGTCGGAGAGCCCAAATACATTATCGACCGTCGGATCATTCGAAGTAAATATTAGTCATCAGATCGTCCAAAGAATATCTCAATCATTGGATCATCCAAAGTGAATCTGGGTCATCTGATATAGAGCATCAATTTGAGATTTGAAATCTCTGAAGTCCGAAAATCCGGATAGCCAAAATACATTCTCGACCATTGGATCATCCGAATTAAATATCAGTTGTCATATCGTCCGAAGAATATCTCAAGTGTTAGATCGTTTGAATAATATCTCAAGCATTGGATCGCTTGAAGTGAATTTGGGTCGTCTGATCCAGAGTGTAAGATTGAGATTTTAGAATTCAGAAGTCTGAAGATCCAAAGGAGATATCGATCACTGATAGAGAAAGGGGACACATAACTATTGATCTGGTTGAAAGGTCAAAATCCCAAAGTGGAGGCAGATCCGTCGATTGAGAAGGACATGTGTCAGTGGATCATCGACTCCGGAAGATTGACGTACGGAGGAGAGAAAGGTTTGAGAGTTGAAACTCCCGAATCCCGGATCACGAAGTAAATCACACCCATTGATTTAGGAAGGCTAGATCTGATCCGTAGAACTTGAAAGGATAGATCTGAACCATCCATTCAGGAGCACCGTCAAGATCGTGAGATCGAGGGTCCCATCACATTGCGTCATCAGAACATGCTCAGGTCTTAATTTTTATTGAGCGGGCCGCAATCAAAACCATGGTATTGCCAAAGGCATATGTGGAGCTCTCTAGTGAATTGTGGGGTGAAAAGCGGGTTTCCCTCAAATCACCTTTGGCTATTACTACCATCGCGTGGTCATGTGAAGTTCATTGCCCAAGGTCATATAAAAAAAAGGGAGCTATCACTTGGTAGACAAAGATCACAAAGTGCCTTTTGAATAGGCATTTGGTCACTGTCGATGGTCACGTGAAGGAAGGGGCTTAGAAGCCAAAGATGCCAAAAATCACTGATTGTAACTGCTAGAGAAGGCAAAGAGTTGTGACTGCCAGAGAAGCCAAAGAATTTCAGAATAAATCCCAGTGACGATGAACCAATTGTGGATAACTGCGAGAGAAGACGAAGAGTTCGAATAATGATGAAGAATATGACTCGGTTTGTGAAAGAGATGTAGAATAGAGAAGATAGTGTGAGTTTTTCGCTGGTGATGTATGTGTGTAGGAAGTGATGTAGTGCATGATCTGAAGGGAATATTAGAGACGCATCGAAAACAATGAAGAGGAAGAACATAGCATAAAATTGATAAGAGAAGATGAATAATAATGTGAAAGATGATGCGAGCAACAACAAGACACTGATGTGAGCAGAGCAGAGTAGTGTAGCAGAATAGTGATGAGACTGGTAAGCCATTGATAAATATTGTATCACTGTAATAAATTTCATAAAGAAAATATTTATATTTTAGGGTGGTAGGGAGGTGCTAGGGAGGATTGTTTTCCTCAGAGTTTCAAGTGGGTGCTTGAACACAGGGAGTTGTAGCTTCCATCTGGTTGCATCCAAAAAAACCAGGGTGGAAGGGTGGTGTAAGGGAGAACTATTTTTCTCTTTTATACAGGTTGGTGCCTGTGTATCTGGAATTTGATTCTTCCATCCAGTTGGTGTGGGAACACTCAGGGAGTTGGTGCTTCCTTCTAGTGGGTCCTAGAGAAACCAGAGAGTTTGTTCTCCCAGCAAGTTGTTGCATGTAAAGAAGAGGTTGTAGCCTCATTTTGAGTTGGTTATAAAAGATTGATGATGTACATAACATAAAATATTTCCTATCATTCCAAGAAGAAGAGGTTTTATCCCTTTATGGGTTTCCTCATGAATATATGTCTCTTTGTATATCATGTGTGTGATTGATGCTTATTATTTCTGTTGTTCATGACTCACATAATATTGATGATCACTTGAAGAAGCTTAATAACATTTCAATAGGCATAAAATTGTTTAAGCACAATAAAAA
>JZKD02S2232102.1:203137-291903 GCA_000966675.3 Picea glauca | reverse complement strand
ATTTCCAACACCCAGAAGTTAAAAAACTACTAAAAATAGTAAGTTACCAAAATTGCCAGAAAACTGTTTTGAGCCAGTTGGAAAAGGTGGGTGGCCACCAATATCCACTTGGATCACAATTTGACAAACAAAAACCTGATCGACATTGCAATATGATAGTTCCATAGTAAACCATGGTTAAACATAATCAACATGGCCCATCTTAATTATCTCCACATAGTCTACAGAGGTCAACCATGGTCATGGTTAACCATAGTCAACCCCAATTAACCATACTTTACCATGGGCATGGTCAACCATACTCAACCATGATCAACCATACTCAACTTTGGTCCATGTCAAGCTCAACCATGGTTAACCATAGTCAACTATGGAAAATCATAGTCAACCATAATAAACCTAACCCTAAAAGATGAAAAGCCAACAGTGTTTTGGACCCCTTTTTGGGTAGTTTGGTGTATGAACTTCCCAAGGGTGTAACTTTGGCATAAAATATTTGTTTGGGGTGCACGATAGCTCGTTTGAAAGGTATCATTGAGGAGATTCATTTTGGGGGCTCAATCAAAGCCTTTATCTATCATTGAGAAGCTTGATCCCAAAAACATTGAGAAGCTTGATCCCAAAAAATCTTCATTTAGGCCTTCAAAATGGCCCTAGTGTTGACATATTTTACAAGAAGAGTGTGCCTGTCATTGATGGCAAGAATAGTAGCATCGATGGAAAATAGGAAAAGCATAATATCAGTTGGAGAAGTGAAGAGTATGAAAAGATCAAAGATCAGAAGGGAAAGCCTAGTTAAAACGTGATCAGGGCCAAATGGTTGAGAATTTGATTATCTGAATTCTTGTCAGCCCTTGGATCACTTTCGAGTGGAAGGACAGGATAAGCTAGAAGAAATGCATCATAGACAGATCGAGCCATCGATATAGGATCATGATCGATGAACAAAATTTAGTTCGGGTATAAATATGCGAGGAGTTTATGCTATGGAAAAATATCACCTCAAGATTTTCCAGTTTGAGATTTCAAAGACCCGAAGCTCGAAGAGCCAGAAATCCAAAATGAATAAGGACCATCGGATCTAGAGAACATAAAATGATCGTTATATCAGAGAGATATATGTCATCAGACCATGTCAGCATGGACATGTGGCAGACCATGTCAGCAAGGACATGTGGCAGACCATGTTAGCAAGCACACATGGCATAATCAGGTGATGACAAGTGTCAAGAGGAAATTGGGTCGTGCCATGTCAAAAAGTAACGTAAGAATGTTACATCACTCCGGTATTTTTTCTTCGAGATTTTTACCACTAGCACTTGTCCAAAATCCCGAAGTCCCGAATGCCGAAGTCTCGAAGTGGACATGAAACGTCTTATTTGAAGATCACTTCAAGAGAATTCTCGACCGTCGATCTAGTGGAAGGATAATGTAAGTGGAAGTATAGTGTAAGTAGTGTAAGATGTTCTGCTTGTAGATGGGTTGAAACATAATTTTCTCAGTGTAATTCAAATGTGTGACAGAGGATGTGAAGTGGTGTTCACTTCCAAATATTGTAAGATAAAGTCTATAAACTCAGGACAAGTGGTGGCTAAAGGCATAAGAACAAATAATAATGTATATGTGCTGAAAGAAGATAGAGAAGAGTGTCATCTAAGAAAACATGATGAAAATTGGTTATGGCATAGGAGATTTGGACATCTAAACTTTGACCACTTAATCAAGCTCAAAAATATTGAGGCAGTAAAAGATATTCCAAGAATATCAAAGCCACAAGATTCTGTTTGTAAACCCTGCCAAGTAGGAAAGTTAACTAGGACACAGTTTAAATCCAAGAGCTCTACTTCAATAGAGAAACCACTCCAATTAGTTCATATGGATTTATTTGGACCATCAAGACATGAAAGCACAAGGAAGGAAAAATACTTCATGTTGATCATTGATGATTACTCCAAACTCACTTGGATTGATTTTCTTAAAGAAAAAGATGAAGCATTTGAGAAATTTAAAATATTTAAGACTTTAACTGAGAATCAAACATGCAACAGATTAAAGGTTGTAAGATCAGACAAAGGAGGATAATTTATGTTAAGTGATTTCAAGGAATTATGTGATAAACATGGGCTCAAAAGAGAATACACAATCCCAGGAACTCCACAACAAAATGGAGTAGTTGAGAGGAAAAACAGAATAGTTCAGCAAATGGCCAGGTCAATGATGAATGAGAAGAATATTGGTCAAACCTACTAGGTAGAAGCAATACACACAACAATCCATATTCTTAAAAAAACTCACCTCAAACCGCACAGTGACAAGAAACCTTATGAACTGTGGTATGGAAGACCTTCTTCAATCAAACACTTCAAAGTCTTTGGGAGTAAGTGCTACATAAAGAATAATAATGAAAATCTTGGCAAGTATGATGACAGGGCCGATGAAGGCATCTTCTTAGGGTATGCTACAAACAGTAAAGGATACAAATGCTATAATAAGAGGCTGCATAAATTGGTTGATTGTATTTCCATAAAAGTTGATGAAGGAGTCTCAGTAAGAGAGGTGAGAAATATTGAATCAACAACAGAGGATATAGTTGAAGTTAAGGATGCATAGGTCCAAGAATCAGAAAAATAAGAATTTGATTCAGATGAAGATACAAATACTCAAGAAGACTTAAATCAATAGACAACATCAAATCCTTCCTCCAAAATTAATCAAAAGAATCATCCTGCAAGTCAGATAATTGGTAAGAAAGACAAAGGTGTACAAACCAAGAGAAGGATAATCAAAGACACCGAGCAATCACATATAGCCTTCATATCCATTGTGGAACCCAAGAACATTACTGAAGATAGTAAATATGTAAATTGGTTAAAATAAATGAATGAGGAACCATATCAGATTGAGAAGAACAATACTTAGGAGCTTGTTCCTAGACCTGCAGATAAGAATGTAATTGGCTCCAAATGGGTGTTTAAGAACAAAATGAATGAACAAGGACAAATTGTTAGGAATAAAGACAGATTGGTCTGTAAGGGGTATGCAGAAGTTGAAGGATAGGATTTTGATGAAACCTTTGCACCAGTGGCAAGATTGGAAGCCATCAGAATGTTTCTTGCCTATGCATGTCATAAGAACTTTAAAGTACATCAGATGGATGTTAAGTCAGAATTTCTTAATGGAGATCTAGAAGAAGATGTATATGTGGAGAAACCTAAATGATTTTCACTAACAGATAATCCTAACTATGTCTGTAAGTTGAAAAAGGAATTATATGGACTAAAACAGGCACCACGAGCCTGGTATTATAGACTGGAAAAATTTCTACAGGACAAAGGGTTCAAGAAAGGTATTGTTGATAGTAATCTATACATAAAGTCTGAAGGTGATGATTTATTAGTTGTTTTGGTTTATGTAGATGACATTATTTTTGGATGCACTAATAATCCTTTGGTTCAATGGTTTTTCAATTCAATGCAGACTGAGTTTGAGATGTCCATGATAGGAGAACTGTCATATTTTATTTGTTTACGAATCAATCAAAGTTCTGCAAGGATATTTATCTCTCAAGAACAGTATTTGAAAGAGATGTTAAAGAAGTTTCAAATGGAATATTCCTCTCCTGTTAGTACACCTATGGTGGTTGGTTGCAAGCTCAATAAAGATGATATTTCACCTAATGTTGATCAAAGAACATATCGATCAATGATAGACAGTCTTCTATACATCACGGCATCTCGTCCTAATATAATGCAAGTTGTTGGAGTGGTAGGTCATTATTAGTCTGTTCCTAAAAAAATTCATTTAGTAGTTGTCAAGAGGATACTCAAATATTTGAAGGGTACAATGACTTATGGTCTTTGGTATCCTAGAAATCAGAATTTACAATTAACTGCATATTCAAATGTTGATTGGGAAAACTATTTGGATGAGAGAAAGAGCACTAATGGAGGTGCATTCTTCTTAGGTGATTCATTAGTAGCATAGCTTAGTAAGAAGCAGGGATCTGTTTCATGATCAACTACATAGGCAGAGTACATTTTTTCTTCTACTTGCTACACTCAGATATTATGGATGATACGAACTCTTGCATATTTGAAGGTAACTTATAATGATTCCATTCCACTTCACTATGATAACACTAGTGCCATTAGTATCTCAAAGAATCTTGTTCTCCATTCAAAGACAAAGCATATACCAATAAAGTATCATTTTCTCAAAGATAAGGTTACAAACAAAGTTGTTCAGCTGAATTATATTCCATCCACAGAACAAATTGCAAACATATTTACTAAACCCCTAGCCAAGAAAACATTTGAATATCTATGTCAGAAGCAGGGATGATCTTAGGGTCTAAATTTCGCTCATGGTCTAATTTTCCATTTTTTTTCCCAAAAAAAGATTCGTTGTTCTAAAAATGATTCGCCCAAATTTTATAGGATAAAATTATTTTAACATAAAAATCACCAAACTTTTACACAAACTATAAAAAATCCTTAGAAATTTGAATGTTTTTACAAAAAAATCGCCAAACATTTATAGTTGTAATATGAAGGATTAGTAAAATTCTCCAAGGTTTCTACATTTTAAAATAAATTTCCATCCTTAAAATCATCCCTGGTCAGAAGTTGGGTGTCATCCCTTCTTTCACCTAAGAGAGTCCATCCTGTTAGGGGGAGTATGTGTTGGTTGAATATCTAATACGTCCGAAAAGTAATACAATAACTCAGGGGGAGCATGTTTTCTTTGACATTGATGTCAAAGGGGGAGAAAATGAGTGGTCTGGATGCTACAGTTGGAGGTTCAAGTAGAATAGCGCAACCTTTTAGGGTTGCCATCAATCCCAAAGGGGGGTATTGTTGGCATATTTTACAAGAACAATGTGCTTCTCATTGATGGCAAGAACAAAAATGTCGATGGAAAACATAAAAAGCATAAGCTCAGGAGGATAAGTGAACAATATGAAGAGACCAAATATCAGAAGGGAAAGTGAAGTAATGAAACGTGATCATGGCCAAATGATTGAAAATTTGATTATCCGAATTCTCGTCAGCCGTCGGATCACTTTGAAGTGGAAGGACGAGATAAGATAGAAGCGCTACATTACATATAGATCGAGTCATCGATATAGGATCATGATATATGAACAACATTTACTTCGGGTATAAATATGGGAGGAGGTTACACTCTGGAAAAATCTCACCTCAATATTTTTCAGTTTAAGATTTGAAAGAATCGAAGCCTGGAGTGCCAGAAATCTGAAATGAATAAGGACCATCAGATCTGGAGAATATACGATGACCGTTAGATCAGGGATATCAACATCAGTAGACCACACCAATAGACCATGTCAGCATGGACATGTGGCAGACCACGTCAGCATGTACACATGGCATAATCAGGTGATGACAAGTGTCAAGAGTAAATTGGCTTGTGCCATGTCAACAAGTGATGTAAGAAAGTTATGTCACAACGAGAGTTTCACTTTGGGAGTTTTACCACTAGCACTTGCCCAAAGTCCCGAAGTCCTGAATGTCAATGTCTCGAAGTGGTCACAAAAAAATCAATCTGAAGATCACTTCGGGAGCATTCTCGACCGTCGATCTACTACAGTGGAAGGATAGTGTAAGTGAAATTGTTAACCGACAGCAAGCGGTCTCCACCACTTATGAATTACTCAGTAGGTGATCACTCCGGAGAGACAAAATACATTCTCGATCGTCGGATCATCCGAGGTAAATCTCAATCGTCAAATCATCCGAAGAATATCTCAAGTGTCTGATCATTCGAAGTGAATCTGGGTCGTCTAATCTAGAGTGCCAGTTCGAGATTTGAAATCTCCCAATCCCGGAGATTCAGAGAGCCCAAATACATTATCGATCGTTGTATCGTCCGAAGTAAATCTCAGTCGTCAAATCGTCCAAGGAAGATCTCAATCATTAGATCGTCCGAAGTGAATCTGGGTTGTCTGATCTAGAGCATCAGTTTGAGATTTGAAATTCCTGATGTCCGAAGATCCAGAGAGCCAAAATACATTCTCGACCATTGGATCATCCGAATTAAATATCAGTGGTCAGATCGTCCGAAGAAGATCTCAAGTGTTAGATCGTTCGAAGAATATCTCAAGTGTTGGATCGCTCGAAGTGAATCTATTTCATCTGATCCAGAGCATAAGATTAATATTTTAGATTTCAGAAGTCCGGAGATCTGAAGGAGATATCGATCGTTGATCGAGAAAGGGGGCGCAAAACTGTTGATCTGGTTGAAAGGTAAAAATCACAAAGTGGAGGCAGAGTCGTCGATTGAGAAGGACATGTGTTAGTGGATCATCGACTCTGGAAGATTGACGTACGAAGGAGAGAAAGGTTTGAGAGTTGAAACTCCCGAATCCCAGATCACAAAGTAAATCACACCCATTGATTTAGGAAGGCTAAATCTGATCTGCAGAACTTGAAAGGACAGATCTGAACCATCCGTTTAGGAGCACCATCAATATCATGAGATCGAGGGTCCCATCACATTGCGGGGTCAAAACATGCTCGTGTCTTAATTTTTCTTGAGAAGGACACAATCAAAACCACGGTATCGCCAAAGGCATACATGGAGCTCTCTAGTGAATTGTGGGGTGAAAAGTGGGTTGCCCTCAAACCATCTTTGGTTGTGCCTGCAATCATGTGGTCACATGAAGTTCATTTCCCAAGGTCATATAAAAGAAAAGGAGCTAGCACTTTCTATACCAAGATCGTGAAGCGCCTTTTGAATAGGCATTTGGTCACTGCCGATGGTCACATGAAGGAAGGGACTTAGAAGCCAAAGACGCCAAAAATGACTAACTATAACTGCCAGAGAAGCTAAAGAATCCCAGTGACGATGAACCAATTATGGATAACTGCCAGAGAAGACGAAGAATTCAAATAATGATCAGGAATATGACTCAGTGTGTGAAAGAGATGTAGAATAGAGAAGATAGTGTGAGTTTTCCGTTGGTGATGTACGTGTGTAGGAAGTGATGCAGTGCATGATCTGAAGGGAATATTAGAGACGCATCGAAAACAATGAAGAGGCAACACATAGCATAAAATTAATAAGAGAATATGAACAATAATGTGCAAGATGATGCAAGCAACAACAAGACACTGATGCGGGCAGAGCAGAGTAGTGTAGCAGAACAGTGATGAGACTAGTAAGCCATTGAAAAATATTGTATCACTGTAATAAATTTCATAAAGAAAATATTTATATTTCAAGGTGGTAGAGAGGTGCTAGGGAGGACTGTTGTCCTCAGAGTTTCAAGTGGGTGCTTGAACACAGGGAGTTGTAGCTTCCATCTAGTTGCATCCAGAAAAACCAGGGTGGAAGGGTGGTGCAAGGGAAAACTATTTTTCTCTTTTATACAGGTTGGTGCCTCTGTAACTGGAATTTGATGCTTCCATCCAGTTGGTGCTGGAACACTCAAAGAGTTGGTGCTTCCTTCTAGTGGGTGCTAGAGAAACCAGAGAGTTTGTTCTCCCGGCAAGTTGTTTCTTGTAAAGAAGAGGTTGTAGCCTCATTTTGAGTTGGTTATCAAATATTGATGATGTACATAACATAAAATATTGCCTATCATTCCAAGAAGAAGAGGTTTTATCCCTTTATGGGTTTCCTCATGAATATATGTCTCTGTGTATATCATGTGTGTGATTGATGTTTATTATTTCTATTGTTCATGACTTGGATAATATTAATGATCACTTGAAGAAGCTTAATAACATTTTAATATGCATAAAATTGTTTAAGCACAATAACAACTGATTCACCCCCCCCTCTCAGTTGTCTTAGTATTTCCAACACCCAGAAGTTAAAAAACTACTAAAAATAGTAAGTTACCAAAATTGCCAGAAAATTGTTTTGAGCCAGTTGGAAAAGGTGGGTAGCCACCAATATCCACCTGGATCACAATGTGACAAACAAAAACCTGATCGACATTGCAATGTTATAGTACCATAGTAAACCATGGTTAAACATAATCAACATGACCCATCTTAATTATCTCCACATGGTCTACAGAGGTCAACCATGGTCATGGTTAACCATAGTCAACCCCAATTAACCGTACTTTACCATGGGCATGGTCAACCATACTCAACCATGATCAACCATACTCAACTTTGGTCCATGTCAAGCTCAACCATTGTTAACCATAGTCAACCATGGAAAATCATAGTCAACCATAATAAACCACACTCTTGGTCATGGTCAACAATAGTTAACCATAGTTAAGGTAGTGGTCAACCATAATCATAGCTAAGGTCAAACATGGTGAATGGCATCCATAGTCATGGTCAACCTGCATGGTCATGGCGAGCCATGGTCATCTATGGACCACAACTATCAAACATGGTTAGTCGTTGTCAACCATGGTAAACGATAGTCAACCATGGTCATGGTCAACTAGGTCAACCATAGTCAACCAAATTCAACCAATGTATACAAAAGTCAACCATGGTCATGGTGAGTGTCATGGACAACAATTTTTAACTATGGTTAACCATTGTTAACATTCTCAACCATTGTCAAGGTCATCCAAATTCAACCACGGTCATGTGAAACCATGGTAAACTATAGTCAACAATAGTAAACAAAAGTCAACCAAGGTGTACATAAATTAACCATGGCTATGGTCAACCATAATTAACCATGGTCATGGTAAACCAAGGTCAACCACAATTAACCATGGTCATGGTCAATGAAGGTTAACCATAATTAACCATGGTCATGGTCAAGCAAGGTGATGGTCAACAATATTTAACCATGGTAAACAAAAGTGAGCCATGGTCTTGGTCAATGTCAACCACACTCTTGGTCAACCATGATCATCCATGGTGAACCATAGTAAACCAAAGTGAACGATGATCTTGGTTTATGTAATAATGTATTTATGCAATGATGGATTAATTAATAGATCATTAATATATTAATTAATTAATTAATTAGTACTTCAGTGCATTTATGTAGTATCACATTAATGTATTGATACATTTTTAATTTATTTTTTCATTATTAATGTCTTACTTTACTGATGTATTGATACTTTATTAATTAATTAATATTTTACTAATATATTACTACTTTAATAATGTTTTACTTTATTATTTAATGTATTATTTTATTAATTAACAGGTTACACTAATACATTACACTGCATTAATGTATTGATGCTTATTATACATTACATTAATGTAATAATTAATTAATACATTAATTTTGGTCCCCATGCATGTTGACCATCAACTAACAACAACCACTTTATAAAAGAGGTCGATCCACCCCATTTATTCACCTTTCCAAATTAATGGCATTATCAACCACTTTTATAAAGTAGTTGTTACTAGTATATACCTGTAACAAGAAAAAAAAAGAAACCATTTAGCTATTGGTTCATGATTTGGTTGTGAGATGCTCGTAGAGGTCCGAGGTGTCGACTCTAACTAGAAAGAGAATAGTTGTATTGTTGTTAACATTTCATGAGAACATTTTTCGATGATGCAACCTGGCCACATTGTCCGAGGTATCTATCATGTTCATTGCTTAGAGACTGTATGTTTGATTCCTGTCGACAAAAAAATGAAACCTGAAATTGTAACCATCCATTCATAGCTCCCTAGCTTTCATTATGGATATCCAGAATTCTACTAGCTCTCATTTTGGATATTCGAACTTTGTTGAATAAAATATAGAATTCAATTATGAATGAATCACTCTCTCCATATTTATGCAAGTTGGGACTCTACTGGCATATCATCTTATTGATTGATTAATTTAGTGCAGTGAGTACAACAAAGGAAATTAATGGCGAAAACACCATCAGTGGGTAGATTACATTTCGGGTGTCAAGGATTTGAAGTGTCAATGAAGGGATTGGGATGCATGGGTATGTCTCATGGATATGGACCTTTGAAGCTCGGGGAAGAGATGATATCTCTAATCTACCATGCCATCATCAAAGGAATTACTTTTCTCGACACTGCAGATTTTTATGACCCTTTCACCAATAAAGTGTTGGTTGGAAAGGAGAGACTATGAGCATGAATTTTTATCTTTTCTTGTTGATGTCTCTATCTTGTAGCTTAACCAAGTTGATAGAATCCTTAAATATGGTTTTTTGATTACGGTTCATTAAAGTTATAAGGGAAAAAGTCCAATTAGCCACAAAGTTGTTATTTAGATAGGTTGATGGAAAACCACATATTCGAGGAGATCCTGCATTTGTTCGTGTTTCCTGCAAAGCAAACTTGAGGAGACTTGATGTGGATTACATTGATCTTTTCTATCAACAACTTATAGATGCTAAAGTGCCCATGGAAGTTAGAGTATATATGGATGTGAAAGTTTTGTTTTTTAAACATACGGGCATGTATGAATGGAATAGATATATTTTCAAAGAATAAAGGCTTGTAGGATGATACCATATAGCTCCTAAATCTAACTTATCACATAGGAAAAAATATGGTTGAACATTGAATAGTTACAAAATCTTACCAAGAAACGTTTCTCACTTTGTTCAATGACATTGACATATATTTTTCCAATAGAGTGGTACTACTACATTATGCTATAAAAATCCAAGCATCTAAGCTATTCATTCTCTTTCTATAAACTCTATAGAAACCTTATCAGACTATGTATGCTTGCTTATGAGAATCATATTGATTTTCTGCATTCTTTTAAATATTAAATTGTTGAAGAAACGAAGAGCATTGTAGAGTTAGTTGATGTTGGTTTTTATCATCAATCTGGGAAGTTTTAAATTTATTATAGTAGATAATTTTAAATCTATTGTGAGTCAACATAGCAAAATCAGATAACAAGAAGCTTGAATATCCTCTAGCATGTATCCCTATGGGTATAGCCAATATCCCTCTGGTATAGCCAGGGCCATATGATACTACTAGAATATAATAAAATTTCATTTATTGAATTCAATAGAAAAAAGTCATCTAGTGTGAGTCGAGTCATAGCAAAAAGATTAGATACAATTGTTGCAAATAAGGGGAAGAAAAAAGAAACGGAATTCTTGAGAATTTATACCATTAAAAGAAAAATACAGGAGCCAAAAATAAATTCACCAATGTATCAGAAGCAAGTGTAACCGCATTTTCCATGATTTAGAAGATAGAAAATGCACTGAGAACAAATATAACAAAAATGAATTTCGTTATGTCACATTTCCTCTGCTTCATAAACATCCTTATAATGATGTCATCAGATGATCTAGTCATAAAAAAATTTAGAACTAATATGCATTAGAATAAAAATAATAGTATAAAAACATACAGAATATAAATACTTTCTAAAAACTAATCCAAACTTAGAAGCATTTCTCCATGATGTATACCATTAAACATCCAATTTTCCAAGATAGGAAAATCCTAAACAACATTTTCTAACAAGCTTCTACTATCAAAAATGCAAAATCCTTTCAAAGTTTCAGAAACCATGTATTCCTGGAGAAAGAGGATCCCACCTCCTTTTTAAAGTTTCAGGAACCATGTATTCCTGGAGAAAGAGGATCCCACCTTCAGTAGATGACTTGCCTAAAAATAAAAGCCACTCAATTATTTCAATTTTAGTCAAATGTTCCCTGTGTAAATAGAGAATACCACATAGTAGAGTCTATCGCAAATCCAGTGAACCCTTTTTTAGGGAAATAAAATCAACAACAAATACCACACAGTATAGGCTAAATTAAATACATTGAACCACTTTTTAGGGAAAGAAAATCAACAACGAATACCACATAGTATAGGCTAAAGTAAATAAATTGAACCACTTTTTAGGGAAAGAAAATCAACAACTAATAGAATGATACCATTGAAGTGAAAATAAATATTGAAAATGTAATACTACCAGTTTTGATAAAATTGCATTGCTATCACCATATGGAAGAAAAAAAAGAATTTACAAAAAACTTGATCTCTGTCTAATGTTTGATTTCCACCGTTGAGCACATCTAGTATATTATTAGTCCATGTCATAGGCATAGAGGGACTATAGAGATCGATAATTCGTTGACTTCATATTATTTTGTTCTTTGACCATAAATATTTGCATATTATCTATTGTTGGAACCAGGGAACGAAAAACACTGATTTTTATATAATAAAAAGTATCATATTTGTCATGATCTGATTAGACAACGGAATGGGGGTATTATTGTTGGATTTGTTATTCCCAATGTTATATATGTTGTCATATCCAAAGTATTTGATTGTACATGGTCTTTTTAAATGATATATTTTCTTATGCATTGGTCGAAGGTGAATTAATGCTAGCATTAATTCGAATGTTTGGTTTAGCATTTTATGCTAGGTAAATTTATGGAAATGTTTGATATACTGGCATATCCAAAGTTTGGCCTTCGAATACATTCTCCACTGTTCGAACTATTGTTACATAAATTATAATAAATTTTTGGGATACGTCAAAGACCTGCCACATTTCATTTTTTTCTTAAATGTTTACAGAGCATTTCTGACAGACTTAAATGTTTACCTAACAGGCTTGGCAACATTGAATGTTTACTTAGCAGGCTTGTTACAATACATTTTCTTCTTTTTTATTTATTTATATGCTTCAACACCATTGTTGGTTCACTGGTTCATGCTTGTTTTTTGCATCTCCACTGATTTCTTAATTGCCTGTTGTTGTTGTTCTTGTTTGGTTGTTCGTGTTGTTGCAGTTTGCACGTTTGGGGTTCTGCAACCGTGATTGGAACTGCATCATTCCTGGTGGATTGGTTTTTTCTTGCTTGTTTGTTCGTTGTGTGTTGTTTATTATTGTTTGATTCGACTTTGCAGGGTTCAGGTCCTGCAACTGCAGTTGGGCCTTTTGGTTCTTCTTAACTGGGTTGTTATTTGATGCTTATTCTTGTTTTCCTAGGGTTTTCAATGTTGGGATGTTGCATCCGTAGTTGGATCTGTTGTTACATTCTTTTGCAGTGGACTCTCCATAAAATACTATTAAGATAAAATAACATACAGAAAAAATTGCAGTCGATGTAAATTGCATCTCTTATGCATTGAACTAGAGATTGTCGGCCTCAAACTATATTTCATAGTTGGAGGTGTTTTTTCAATGGTTTATGTCTTACTATGGTTTCATATTTATGAGAGTAAATTTTTCTGTGTGAGCAATATAGTTTTTCTCTACCTTTTTTTGTCCTCTTGTAAACTATGTTTCTGGTTCTATAGTTTCTCATGTTTTTGTGGTCAGTCCAATCGACTTCCATTCGGTTGCATAACTAACCAGTTTTATGGATGCAGCTTCACGGATAGGTGCTATTGAACTATGGGAGCTCATGTTCGATGTATACATATTTCACCCATAACTTTCGTTCTCTACAATTCGACCCTTCACTACTTGAAGTCACAACCGTGCCTCTTCCTGTGATGAGTTTGTCTATCCTACCTACCTTTCCATACTTAGTCGAGTTTTCAAATTTTGGTAGGTTGACGCATTTCCGAGTTCAGAAAATTTAAAATCATTTGTCACTCCCGTCCATCCTCTCTACCTTTCTCCCTTCCCAATAGACATTAATTATTCTTTTAAAAGTCACAACCGACCAGACAGGTTCGAAAAGATTGGCTTTAATAAGAAGAAAGATCGATAACATCTCCCATTAAAATGAATAGACATGCGAATATTGTGGGATCTGGTAATTTCTTTTGCCTTCATTTTGAATTTCCAAAAAAAAAAAAAAAATGGCTCTTTTGGTTTTCTTAAAGGCTTCGGCAAGGTGCACGAACGTGTCACCCACAGAAGCCTTGACGTCATGTCCCTCTTTAATATTGTGCATATCTTAGATGTCATATTTGAGAATCTGATCGGATATGATAATGTTAATACGTGCTATTAGTCAGTATTCAACGTACATATTAAAAAATATTGGCATTAATAAGCGAAAATATCGAGAACATCTGTCATTAAAATGAATTAACAAAAAATCTATGGAAGATCATCCAGCGTTGTTTTTAAATACTTGTTTCCATTTATCTCTATCATCAAAGAGTTTTACTTTACCATGCCTTCATTCTAATGGTCCTGGTCATGGACATGTAAGACAACTTAGAGATGCGATTGAGGCCCAGATGAAAGAAGAGAGACTGGTTTTATGTGAAGTGAGATTTGAATAAAAATAAACTCTATTATCCAACCGAAACTTAGAGAGGAGGAAAAAAAAAAAGAAGTATCTTCTAGTTGGTGTTCTCCCTCTATTCGATGCTTTCATTGGTTGAAAAGGCTGCTTGGATATTTGTTTGTTGAACTTTTTTGTTTTCTTGCTAGGAGTTGTAATGGATTTTCAGGTCACATGCAAAATACTTCTTGGTTGAAGTATATAGTTTCTTCTAACAACACAGATTTGGCAAGTGTATCTATTTTTGCAGATCGCACAAGAATTTATCTTCCTCATGGGCATCGCACTTACCATGGATTGCAAAATGGTCTGTGATGTTCATAAACGATGTGAAATATTACTTCATTTGCGAATGTAACGAGAGGTGGGTAACAAAAATTGTATGGGTGGATAAAATGACATATTATCACTACAAAAGTTTATATTTCAAAGTTTGTTGAGATACTTCTAGGTGTGGTAACTGACTTGACAGAAAGCCATGTTATTTGTCAAAGTTAGTTTGGTTTCCTCTGGATGTAGTTGCAGACTCCACATATTTGGGGTCACCTTCGAACATTCCAGAACTTTTTGTGGGCCGCCATATTTTCCACCGCTATGAAGAAAGATATATTCTAATGCAATCTGCAACATTTGATACACTTTCCAGATCTATGCTCATGCATTTTGCAACATTTGATACATTTTCCAGACCTGTGCATCCCGAAGAAGCCATGTACTTCAACAAAATAACATTTTGCAGCTGGATTTCATGTTCCTTCCAATTTACGCTAATAAAACAAAGAAGTTCAACATAAAAATCTTCAGGAAGGATTTTCAACCAAACAGATGATCGAATACAAGGAGAATATAAGTTAGAACATACTTGAATTTTTTTCCCGTCCCATAGCTAATGTCACATAAAATGACTCCCTCTACTTTGAATTTGGCCTGGATCACATTTCTAAGTTGTCTCGGATGTCAATGGTCAGGAATATTGCAAGGAAAGAACCTTAAACCCCAAGCTTTCGACGGCAAAGGAAAATTAATACTTGACAAACAATGGAATGTTGGATAACCAGCCATTGCAAGAAGGCCATATCTAGAAGAGACAAGTTATTCAAAAAACTGGGATAGATCTAGTTGTCAACACCAATTAACCAAGACCGGAAATTGATATTCAACTCTTTTTTTATGAATATTTTCAATGTACATATTTTTTCTGGTCGGCGGAAGGCCAAACCACAATAATTGTGGAAAATAATCTCAGTTTTATTTTGTAACCCATATTATTTGAATATAGAATAATTGTGTATTTTTTTTTAAAGTGTTTTCCAATCTATGGTATTGATTTTCATTTTATTTTGTACCTTTTTTCCATGTGTGTCGTTAAACATGGACGACAAGATTTTCTTTCTTCTCATCACTACTTCAATTTAAATAAAAGTCTACTCTGTTTGTTTCTTACATTTTAAATTGAAGAATATTTTTTCATAGGCCATATTTATGTGGCGTGGGCCCTATACTTAAATAAAGAAATTGGAGGACTTGTCTTGCTTTCATTCTTCGGGTCCCATAAATAGAATGAATTAATGACTTACAACAACGCATCTCAAGTTTTGACGCAATGTTCATGTTCAATATCTTGCATATATTGTAGTTTCTTCTGTTGGAATAAATATAAAAACCTCCTCTTGGGAAAAACTTAGCCAATTATCTTCCCATCAGGTCCCGGGTTTGCGGTATTCAACAACTATGTTCCATGTTCCATCATATACATATTACAACCAAAGAGCATCTGTGATATGCAATTTATGATTTAACTAGTGATAACTCACCAGGGTTTCGAAAAGCTTCACATTAATAAAGGAATAGCTAAAGGTGCCTTAATTACTTAAATCACACCAAATTTTCATTACATTTAATTTTGTTTAGATATTAATGTTTATGGAGAGTTGACGTTTTCTCATGTCATTGCAAGGAATACAGTATGAGTAGATGATAAGGAGTTTATCTCGTTGAAAGCACAATGCAAATTCATTTTTCTTGTTGCGTTATATACATCTTGCAGTTAAAACGTTTGTGGGTTCAATGAAATTTGAGAACCGAAGAGCTTCCTACAAATTGGGAGAACATTTGCATTTGAAGTAGAAACAATCCATTGATATATATTAGTATGGATACTATTCAAATAAATATCAAAACTTTCTCTAATAATACATATTAGTATGAATACTATTAAAATAGATATCAAACCTTTCTCTTGGCCAATACTTTGCCAATTATCTGACCACCAGGCCCCGGGTTGGCAGTATCCAGCACCTATGTCCCCTATTTCGTCATATACATATTGTAGCTAAATAACTTCAGTGATCTGCATTTTATGCATTTACTAGTAAGAAACCACCAGGGGTTCAAAAACATTGCCATTAATAAATGAAAAAAAAATGTTTTTTGACTGTTAGATACTTATCCCTTTTCCCCTTTTCATTTTCCTGTCCATTATCACTTTCTGGTTTTATACTTAGTTGTATTTATATGATCGGCGGTTGCAAGGTTCGTGGGCTAACATATCTTCATCTCCATCTCTATCTTCACATGACGAATCTGACCGACCGCTATTCCTTTGCATACTTAGTCAATTGTATGGCCGTGGTTGTCGGGTTGGCACATACAAACTCGCCTTTTCTTCTTCCCGCCTGTTACCGCTTTATGGATATATACTTAGTCATCTTTCTATGATATCTGGTTCCAAGGTTGGCGGGAGGACATGTCTTCATCTCCATATATATCCTCACATGACGAATCTGATCGATCATTGTTCCTTTCCATACTTAGCCAATTTTATGGTCGTCGTTGTCGGATTGGCGCTTACGAACTCGGTTGTTTATTGTTTCGTTATATACATATTGAAATAAAAAAAAATTTGATCTACAATTCCACTGTTGGTTCCTTGTATACATTAAATTTGTTCAAAGTATATTTCGTTGCCTTCCATCCCCACCAACTTCACACCCTTCCTGATATACATTAACTATGCTCTTACTAGTGACAAATGGACAGACTAGTATGAAATAATTGGTGCTCGTTGTTCCACTTTATACAAATTGATAAAGAGACTGTGACATTGTCCCCTCTTCCGTGTTACACATTATGCATTGAAATGTTCTGAACTATAAAATTTGGTCGTCAAGGACTTGCATCCTCTGGAGAAACCTTGTGACCGTATTTTGGATCCTCGCGTTGGCGGGTTGGCAAACACTCCAAGTCCTAGTCATTGTTTCATGTTCTACCCATCCCCATACTTCTTTCCAGATATGCAACACTAATGGTTTAATACTAGAATGGAATCATGCAAGAAGCGTAAAAAAATCGTTATTAATATGTAAAATTCGGGACAACCAACCACACCTAGAGAACTTGTCCAAAAACATGCAAAGAAGATTTTGCTTAGCAAAAGCAAGTCCCGGCCAGCATTTCTGCGTTCCATACTTGCACACTTTTTCCATTGCAGGTTACTGGATTGACGACCTCAAAATTGTGTTTCAAATTTTCGGTGAGTTGCAAAGAGCGCTTGGAGTTCCGCAATATACAATTTGTCCGCAGTAATGTATAAAAACTCTTAATTCTCTTCCCCCCCCCCCTCTATTATCCCTTTTTGGTTCTATATTTAGTCACATCTATATGATCACGGCCTCATGGATTCACAAATTGACAACTCTTTATCTATATATTCACACCATGAGCCCGACCGACCGCATTCCCTTTCGATACTTAGCCAATTATGTAATCACTGGGTCCTGGATTTGCGATATCCAACACCTATGTCCCATGTTCCCTCATATACATATTACACCCAAAGAACTTCTATGATCTGCTATTTATGCCTTTACTGGTGAGAACTCATCAGGGGTTTGAAAGGATTTGCATTAATAAGAAAACAATAGATGTTCTTCTTTGAGATACTTAATTCTTTTTCCGTTGTCTTCTTCCCATGTATTATCGCTTTCTAGTTATATACTTAGTCGCCTTTCTATGATTGTGGGTTCCAACGTTGGGGTGTTGACATATCTTCATCTCCATCTATATCCTCACATGAGGAATTCAACCGACCACTGTTCCTTTTCATACTTAGTCAATTTTATGCCCACAGTTGTCGAGTTGGTGCTTCCGAACTCTGTTGTTTCTTGTTCTGTGATATACATTTTCCACTCAAAATTTTTGTGATCTACAATGCCACTGTGGACTCCATCCTTTTTCCCTTTTTTTTTCCCGTCTATTATGGCACTATAAAGTATGGACATGAGATTTTATAGAGAATGTATAGAGTTTGCATTCCATATGTAGCCACTTTTTGGATCGCAGGTTCTTAGGTGGGCAGGCTCAAAATGGTCCTCCATTGTTCAGTGCCCTACAAATAGCACCGAGAATTCTGTGATATACAAATTGAATGCGGAATTCCCAAAATTTTTCATTCCATAAGAATTCGACCGACCACTGTTCCTTTTCATACTTAGTCAATTTTATGCCCACGGTTGTTGGGTTGGAACTTTTGAACTATGTTGCTTCTTGTTTCGTGATATACATTTTCCACTCAAAATTTCTGTGATCTACAATTCCACCATGAACTCCTTCGTCCTTTTTCCCTTTTTTTCTTCCTGTGTATTATGGGACTATAGAGTATGGACATGATATTTTATAGAACATGTACAGACTTCACATTCCATACATAGCCACTTTTTGGATCACGAATTCTCGAGAAGGTGGGCTCAAAATTGGCCCTCCATTGTTCTGTGCCCTACAAATAGCACCCATAATTATGTGATATACAAATTGACAAGTGGACCTGCAGGCTGACTGGCTCAACATTGCACTTATTTTCAATACTAAATTAGCTCTTACTAGTGACAATTGGACACACTGGTATGAAACAGTTGGCATCACACCCTCCACAATATAGAAATTGACCACTGACTTTTGACATGGTCCGCTCTGCCATGTCACATATTATGAATTCAAATGTTTTAATTGATACAATTTGAACGTCGGGGCCTTGCATCTTCTGGAGAGACCTTGTCAGCCTGTTTTGGATCCTCCTGTTGTCATGTTCACGAAATGTCCAATTATTGGATTTTTTTCGGGTTGGCCCTTTCAAATTCTGTTGGTTCTTCTTCCATAATATACATCTTTCACTCAAAATTTCCATTATCTACAATTCCACTAGGCACTCAGCCCTTTTTCCCTTTTCTTCTTCTCGTGTGTTATCACCTTTTGGTTATATACTTAGTCACCTTTCTATGATCACTGGTACCATCGTTGTCGGGCTATCATATCTTCATTTCCATCCATATCCTCACATGACGAGTCTGATCGACCGTTTTTCCTTTCTATACTTAGCCAATTTTATGGTCGCTCTTGTTGGGTTGGTGCTTTTGAACTCTGTTGCTTCTTGTTCCGTGATATACATATTGAAATCAAAACTTTCATCATCTACAATTCCACCACGGATTCCTCAAACTTGCAAGCTTCATTCTACCACAGTTCAGAAATGTTTCAAAGTATCTATCATTGCCTTCCATCCCCACTAACTTCTTGTCATTCCTAATATACATTGGTTGTGCTCTTACTACTGATAATTGAACACAATGGTACGAAACAGTTGGCATCCTTCCCTCCGTAATATACAAATTTACTACCGGGTTCACATCTTGTACTCAAAATTTCCATGATCTACAATTCCACCGCAGACTCCTTAGTCCTTTTTCCCTTTTCTTATTCCCATGTATTATGGATTTTTGGTTATATACTTAGTCTCCTTTCTATGATCGTGTGTTCCAGCATTGGCGGGCTGACATATATTTATCTCCATTTATATAATCACATGACGAATCGGACCGAACGTTGTTGCTTTCCATACTTATCCAATTATATGGCCGCGGTTATCAGGTTGGCAGTTTCGAACTCTGCTTCTTCTTATTCTATGATGTACATATTGCACTCAAAACTTTCGTGATCTACAATTACATTGTGATTGCTCGAACTCACAAGATTCACACTGCCACGGTTCACAAATGTTTCAAAGTATTTCTCGCTTCCTTCCATCCCCACTAACTTCTTGTCCTTCCTAATATACATTGGTTATGCTCTTACTAGTGACTCTACTAGTGACAACTGCACACACTAATACAAAAAAATTTGCATCCTCCCCTCCACAATATACAAATTGACTACCGGGTTCTGACATCGTCCCCTCTTCCATGTTACAGATTATGCATTGAAATGTTCTGAACGATACAATTTGATCGTCGGGACCTCACGTCTTCTGGGGAGACCTTGTCAGCCTATTTTGGATCCTCGTGTTGACGGGTTCACGAAATCTCCAATTCTTAGTCACTTTCTCAGGTTGGTGCATTCGAAATATGTTGCTTCTTGTTCTGTGATATACATATTTCACTCAAAATTTCCGTGATTTACAATTCCACCGTGGACTCCTTAAGTCTTTTTTCCCTTTTCTTCTTCCCATGTATTATCACTTTGTGGTTATATACTTAGTCGCTTTTCTATGATGGCGGGTTCCAGAATTGGCGGGCTGACATATCTTCATCTCCATATATATCCTCACATGACGAATCCGACTGACCACTGTTCCTTTCCATACTTAGCCAATTTTATGGCTGCGCTTGCCGGGTTGGCACTTTTGAACTCTGCTACTTCTTGTTCCATGATATACATATTGCACTCAAAATTTCTATGATTTACAATTCCACCATGGACTCCTTATTCCTTTTTCCCTTTTCTTCCTCCCATGTATTATCTCTTTGTGGTTATATACTTAGTCTCTTTTCTATGATCGCGGGTTCTAGCATTGGCGGGCTGACATATCTTATCTCCATCTATATCCTCACATGACAAATCCGACCAATTGTTGTTCCTTTCCATACTTAGCCAATTTTATGTCCGAGGTTGCCGCATTGATGCTTTCCAACTCTGTTGCTTCTTGTTCTGTGCTATACATCGTGCACTCAAAACTTTCGTCATCTACAATTCCACCGTGGACTCCTCGAACTCGCAAGCTTCACTCCACCATGACTCACAAATGTTTCAAAGTATATGTCGCTACCTTACATCCCCACTAACTTCCTATCCTTCCTGATATACATTAGTTATGCTCTTACTAGTGATATACAAATTTCCCTCTGGACTGTCCTACCATACCCTCTTCAGTGTTACGCGTATTGCACTCAAAAACATCTGAGACATACAATTTGACCCTCATGCCCTCACCTCCAACGGTTGTACCTTGTAACCCTATTTTGAAGATGATTTTTCCCGTACCTATGAACTCTGTACTTTCTTAGTATGCAATTAGAAACCTTTCATGGTAACAGTTGACCATGCAGGAACCGTCAACATTGTCATTAATGACCGAAACGCTTGAGGAGATCTCCCATTATTACGCATTAAACCAAGATCTACGGAGAGTTATTTTGTCCCTTCCGATTGTTCATCTCTAACACACGTAGTCGTTTTGGTCCTCTCAAGAAATATACAATGCTTAATCGCTCATTTTCGTATCTTCCATGTTCACATTTCTATGTATGAAATTACTAGTGTTTAATGATAACAACGCATCATGCAACAACCATCCAAATTGTCATTAATGAATGAAAGTCTCGAAGAGATATCGCATTCACATGCATTGGACCAAGATTTGCACAGGGTTATATTATCCCTTCCAACTTTTCATTTCATTCATCATCTGGAGAAAACAAACGTTCTTGTAGACTTATGGCAGCAGGTCGACAATAGTTTTGTGGAGAGACAGTAAATATCTTCGGACATCAGGACCAGGACTTCCAGTGGTCCAAGGCATACTTTTACTATTCATCCCATTCTGCCTAGAACGAAGTGATTTGGACCTCTGGAATCACTCGTGTAGGTTGTGTGCCGGAGGTTTTTAACTATAAGGAGGTGGTCTCTTAGTGCACCAAAAAATATATTCCAAGCCAAACAATTATTCCGCTGCACGACCATTCTCTTGTTTGTTTGTTGCCTCAGGTCTTCCGGAAGATGTTAAAATTGCCTCATCCAACATTAACATTCAGAGGAAAAGATTGAAAGCAATTCCTAGAAAAATATGATAATGGGTTGGAAATCTTGGCCAAGTTCCACGAAGACCCGATAAGAGTTCCTTAATATATCACAAAGTTGCAGGTAAGTTCCTTTAGAAATCCATTCCAGTAAATTGCTTGGTTGTTTACAAGAATAATGGGACATGCATCCACGACAAGCATTTCCCATATAATTATTTTTATTTTGTACTTCATAGTCAATGAACAATTCATTTTAGATTGGGGGAAGATAATTTCCATTGAGTTTTGTTTCCAGTTGTCACGATTCAAAGACTCAAATAAATTTCATATGTCATCCTACTTCATTTTCGCAATAGTGCATTGTTGTCCGTTTCCAAAACTTTCTCTTTCCAATAAAATAAATTGTGGATTCAACCCAATAACATTATGGTACCAGGCCCTATGGAGGCACAAGGCCTCCCATTGTTTTTATGAAGTTTTAATGGCCTTGTCTCAGTTTTCAAAGATTTTTTGTTAGGGAAGGATGCTCCCTGAATGTCTGGCCAGGCAACCCAATTTTTGAACAGGAAGGGAACACTTGAACAAAAGGAAAATCACAGTGTACTCATGGTCTTTGGCTCTAAGGAAAATATTGCTTTCCTTCCATTCAACATCACAGAAAAGATGTTTGTTGTAGAAATAGCAAGGCAATACAACCATTGGTTGCATTTTTTCCATGACAAGAAAAAAAAAATTCATTCCTCTGCCCTGGAAATTTGGAGACTTCGTGTGCAGAAACGTCAACAAGATTGATGAATTTGCCAGCCATTTCAAGTAATTGAACCTAACGTATGTTGAAAGGATAAAAGAATTCGAACCTAATGGGATTTTTCGAGAACGTTTACTGGTAGTTGGATTTAAAAACTCTTTTATCCATAGACACCTGACCAAAGACAGGGACAGTGATGACAACAATGCTTCTTCTGGAAATTGCGATGCAGAGACATTGCAAAGCGCGATTGAATTGTATAGACAACAGGGAAAAGTATCCAGTGATAAGAGTGCATAGTCCCCTGCCAACACTCCGAAGAGAACGACATCACATAACATCACTTCAATGGCCCCACCCCATTAATAAAGAAACCCACAAATGTTCGAACGGAGGAGGAGATAAGAACCCTCCACGCATAAAAATTTATAGTTCTCACAAAATTCCACTGTCGAAGAAGAGAAAAAAGAATGCAGGGCAGGCAGACGAACCCGAAATTGAAAGTGAACAAGTGCAAATTGAAATTTAAATTGAGCACATGCAAAAAATTGGGTCATCCGTAGTGGAAATAGTTGAGACTGATTTTTTTTACGAAGATGAATCCTTCATATTCTACAGCGTTGTCTTTGACAGCCAATCTAAAAGTATGGTCATTGAAAAGAGAGATGTAACAAAGAGGAAAGGAAAATCTCGCACAGAGATTAACTTTATGAAAATGTGGTCGTCCCAAATCTCCCTATTTCACCAAGTAATCGGTGATGATCTTCATGATTCCATTGAAGGAATTGAAACGGAAAATGCCAGAGTGAAAGAATGCCTCAATGAATTTTAGCAGCCTTTCATTGCAACCCCTGAATTTGCCAGTCCTTTAGAAAAAAACATGCTTTCTACCATTGAAACCAAGATGAAAGTATCCTCTACCCTCCTTGCATGCCCTAGAGCCCTTGTAGATAATAACATCAACAAAAGAATGCAGCTAGTTATTGAATCCTAGGAAACATCACAAAATTTAGTTTCCTTCGGAAAGAAGGCAAATGATTTGCTTGAACATTTGGAGGCGAATTTTAAAAATGATCAGCGTTTCTATGAAGAGGTGTTGACACATGTTTCCAACCATGTCGTCAACACATCGGAACTGAAATGAAGACAAGAGAAACTACCCTCCCCAAAGAGGACCAAAAAAGTAAAATCATGCTGGGAAAAGAAAGTTAAGAACCCGGAGCTCATTTTCGAATCATGTAAACAAGCCATATCATAAAAGGAAGATTTATTCACAAGCCTGATCCAAATAGACTTAGCTAGAAGTACCAACAAGGTTGAAGACCCAAACTTAATTCTCAAATCCTTGTCAATCACCAAAGAATCCTTCCATGAACAACTTGATATTTTAAAGGGGTTGTCTTTCAAAAAGTTTTACGACATAGTTGAACATCGTGTAGATGAGCTCGAGCGCTGGGTACTGGACTATGCAGCACACAATGAAGAAATTGAACAAAGTCTGCATAGTATTTCAATTGATATAAGGAAATTAGAAAATGACCTTTATGACATAGAAATCCAGGATGAAATCAACATGCCCCCCATGAGAAGCTACATCGAAGAATGGTTCCAACAGAGAATGGACAACCTCGTCCAAGAAGGGAAATAACCGGTGACATGACTCCACTGACCATCGACGACAGCAACAAAAACGCATCGGCTTCATAGTAAGTCTATATTGCCATCTTGTTTTCTTTATCAATCTAGTTTAAGTCTATATTGTCATCTTATTTTCTTTATCAATCCATTTATTACCTCTTTAAATAGAAAATTGTAACCAAAGACTCATAACTTCCAATTTCTTCTTTTCAGGTCTTCCTCTCTACCTTCATGCACTTCTTCTTTTGGCATTCCTAATTCTTGTACTTATTTATTTTTATGGTCCGCGGGAGACCCAATCCCAGTCTATATGACAAACGCATTTAAATTTCCATAAATATGTAACAGAAATTATTAATTTTTGATAAATTTAAAATAAAATTGATTCAAAATGCCTTTATTGTATGCTAAATTTTGGGTTTCCAGGAACCTTTGTTGTTTGTTCCAAAGAAAACTAATTCGGGAATGCTACATTTTTTGTGTCCTATTGTATGCTAATTTTTTCTTTTTCCGGGAACCTCTGTTGATATAACAGACGTTACTACTTTCAAAGAAAACTAATTCAGTAATGCCTTTGTTGCACGACGTTGTCACTATTATATTGTTTTAAAGAAAACTAATTTGGAAATGCTAATTTTTTTGTGTTTTGTCCACGAACCTATGTAACAGACGTTATTACTATTCTATTGTATGCTACATTTTTTTTGACTAGGAACCTTTTAAATGGTCTTGTAATGAACGTTCTTAATAGGAACCTTATTATTATTGTACACTACTTTTTTTTTTCGAGGATCCTGTTAAATCTTTCTTGTACTATCAAGCTTAGATACTAGGAACCTTTGTTGATGTACCAGACATTAATATTTTTTGATAAATTTCAACTTAAACTAATTTGGGAAAACTAAATTCTGCATGGATACCACATGTACTTCAAATTTCTACCCACATGTCTATACTCGATCGCATTTATTCCCATTCCAACCTGGCATGGTGATCCAGAATCGGATCCAGGAACCTGACAGGGTTAAAAAAGGCTCAAAAATGAAAGTGATCAGAATTCGACGAAACCAATGCCATTGCGTCCATCTCGTTCACCCTATTTCGGCCATATATTTACTTTCTCAAAAAAGACTCCGGATGTGAAAAATATTGCACGACAATCAGATTCTTCTATGGCAAAAGTCAATGGTCAACTGGAAAATGAATAAGTGCCACATGGCCCAGGCATGGGCAGCCACATGGCACTTCACTATTGTTTGGCATGTAAAAATTATGTAGGGGTCAATGGGATTCGAACCTCTGACCCATGGCTAACTCCAAGTCTTTGGTAAAGCCCTATTACCAACCTACCAAAGCTAAATTGATGAAAAAAACCCACTTTTATATAGTTTTGGGTTAAAATGTCCAAAGGAGGGCACAAGGGGGCTAGGGATAAGCCCCAACAAAAGGTTTCATGGTAGGTGCACACCCAAGAGCTAGTGTTGGGTGCGCCCAAGGGGCAGTTTAGCCCAGAACATATGAAAGGCGCCCAAAAACATGAGCTGCAGTTAAGGGGGCTGGCACTTAAGCATTGGGCGTGCCAGCACTTGGCCATGTGGCCCCATACAACCTAGAAAATGGGGCGCGCGCCCTGTTAGAGGGGACTACTCTATAATTTGGGAAAATTTTGGTTTTTTAACATTATAGAGTGGGTTTTTCACTAATATTATGCCCAGAAAATGGATTTTTTGGGGATTTTGGCCCATTTTCAGGAGATATTGGGCTCTTTTTGAGGCCAGATTTTGGGAGGAAGTTGGGGATGGATAACCAACTTCAGATCTATATAAACCAAGCCTATTTGAGGCCATGAAAGAAAGTCAGAGAAGAGTTATGCTGAAGGGAAGCCAAGCCAAAACCATTTTTATGCAGGGAAGTTATTGAGGAGCAGACGCTTGTGGGCGATTTCTGGGAGCTCCGGTCATCCGTTTTGCGTGTCGTTTCTTCTGTTGGGTTCTAGAGATCTAGAAGAACATGACCAGATTAGTATTGTAGCCTAATGACACTGCTTCTATGTAATTTTGAGCTTTGAACATAAATAAAGGAGCCTCCCCCACTGAGACAAAGGCCCAGAGACGTAGGCAATTTTGTGTCGAACTCCGTTATCACTTCTCTGGTTATGGTTTGTTGTTTTTATTGCTTCGGTTCATATCTATATACTGTTTTATGTCTGATATGTTCCTTCATTAAATTCATCCTCTTTCATTCAGCTTCTTAAATGGTTAATTAACGCATGCAATTTAAAAACTCATCCACAGTCATTAAAAGATCTTTCCGGATCAAGTGGTATCAGAGCTAGTTGACGTTTGGATTTGAGTTTTACATGTTAACCAGGGAAAAGATACAGTGTGGTGAATGTGAGCTTGTTGCAGAGAATCCATTAATTGGATTAATAAAGAGAGCTTCTCACAATGAGAAGATGACATCGGAAGAAGGGCTTTCTCAGGATGAGAAAGAGTTCCGGAAAACTTTCCTTGCTATGTCGGAGATGGTGAAATTTTTGTATGAGGATTACTTGGAACGAAAGAGACCAGTTTTGGGTGAATCTTCAAAGGGAAAAAGTGAAGAGGAAGAGGATCATCCTAAGATTCCTCCTTCACCTCCATCATCACCTCCTTCTTCTCCTTCTTCTTCAAGTTCAAGTTCTAAATCTAATGCAAAGAAACATGTTCAAAAACATAATAAGGAAATGCCATTATTAAAACTTGATGTTAAATTTGAGTTACCCATATATGATGGTGAAGTAAATGCAGAGAAACTTGACAATTGGATCAGGCAGATGGAGGTTTACTGCAGTGTGCAATAGATCAATGATCAGGCCACACAAATCAAGTTGGCATCTTTGAGACTTGCAGGTATAGCTCTCATATAGTGGCAAAGCAAGTTGCAAAATGGAACGCAACAAGTGGGTAATGTATTTCCATCATGGAAAATAATCATTTCTGCACTTAGGAAACAATTCTATCCTTTGGGTTATAAAGAAAAAGCATTAATTGAATGGAAATCTTTAAAACTAAGAAAAGGACAAACAATGCAAGAGTATACATATAGCTTTCGTAAAATGGCATTGATGTTAGATATCCCATTACATACACAAGAAACTCTTATGAAGTATATAGGAAGTTTACCAGCGCATATTAGAAACACTGTATTCATGTTTGGACCCACTAACCTTGATGAGGTTTCTGTTCAAGCAACATACATTGAAGCAAGGAAAACATGTGTATCAGGGGAATCATCTTCAAGGAAAGAGGACAGGAGGAAATGGCATGGAAAGAATTCAAATGTAGTGACGAGGAAGGAAGGGAAGCCCTCTTGCAAGCATTGCAAGAAAGAGGGACATGATGAGGATAGATGTTGGCAATTGCATCCCAAGAAGAGGCCAAAGTGGTTCAAGGAAAAGAAGGGAATGAAAACAGTGGCAGCGACAACAAGACCCACAGACTTGGGATCAGATTCAGGTGATGAATCAAAGATCCCATTGGTTGGTATGACAGGTAAAATTGGTGAAGGCATTGCCTATAGAAGTAAACTATTTCATATAAGGGTAATCATGCGACACACTAAGATAGACACATTAATCGACAGTGGATCTCATTCTAATCTAATCTGAGAAGAATTGGTTAAGCAATTGGGGTTAAAAACACAAGTACATCATAATCCTTACACACTTAAATGGATAAGCAATCATCATCAAATGCACATAACAAAGTAGTGCACAATCAAATTTTCAATTTCATCTAAGTATGTGGATGAGGTAACATGTGATGTAGTGTCGTTAAGAGAATGTGGAATGGTCTTAGGTAGCCCATATTTATATGATCATAAGGCAATCTTCTACAGAACAAAGAATCAATATCAATTAACCAAAGTAGGTCAAGATTATGTGGTTCATGCTCATCATGTTAAGGCAAATAAAACACTTCAAACAATGGAACAATTAAAGAAGGCAGTGCAAGCAAGAAACAAACCAATAATTGTTTCAAATGAAGTAATCGATCTTAAGCAAGAACAAGAAATGATTGTTAATGGAAAATCAATCATAAGTTGCTTCAAGATAAGCTCATGTCGTGCAAATATTTCAAGTATATCATCTCATTTGCAGTCATATTTTTTATATTTTCATTAGTAATGTTGTCTACATGGATGATAGTGTCTTCAGTAATATGTAACAGGGTTCAAATGGCTAACAATATACTGTCAGTTATCATGTTTGTGTTACAATTGATCTTGATGAGACAGGTGCACAGGACAGAGTTCCAAGAGAGAGGAAAAGTTGGGTGGCCTATCCCAAGCTTCTTGACTATTCAGTAACCTTTTGGGGACCAAAAGATCCTTTAGTGGGGAGGTGTGATCTAGAATCGGATCCAAGAGCCTGGCAGGGCTCAAAAAGGCTCAAAAATGAAAGTGCTCAGAATTTGACGAAACCAATTCCATTGCGTCCGTCTCGTTCACCCTATTCCGGCCATATATTTACTTTCTCAAAACAAACTCCAGATGTGAAAAATATCGCACGACAATCAAATTCTTCTATGGCAAAAGTCAATGGTCAACTAGAAAATGAATAAGTGCCACATGGCCCAGGAATGGGCAACCACATGGCACTTCACTATTCTTTGGAATGTAAAAAGTATGTAGGGGTCAATGGGATTCGAACCTCTGACCCATGGCTAAATCCAAGTCTTTGGTAAAGCCCTATTACCAACCTACCAAAGCTAAATTGATGAAAAAAACCCACTTTTATATAGTTTTGGGTTAAAATGTGCAAAGGAGGGTGCAAGGGGGCTAGGGATAAGCCCCAACAAAAGGTTTCATGGTAGGTGCGCGCCCAAGATCTAGTGCTGGGCACGCCCAAGGGGCAGTTTAGCCCAAAACACATGAAAGGCGCCCCAAAACCAAAGCTACAGTTAAGGGGGCTGGCACTTAAGCACTGGGCGCACCAACACTTGGCCATGTGGCCCCATACGACCTGGAAAATGGGGCATGCACCCTGTTAGAGGGGGATACTCTGTAATTTGTAAAAAATGTGGTTTTTTAACATTACAGAGTGGGTTTTCACTAATATTATGCCCAAAAAATGGATTTTTTGGGGATTTTGGCCCATTTTGGGGAGATATTGGGCTCTTTTTGAGGCCATATTTTGGGAGGAAGTTGGGGATGGATAACCAACTTCAGATATATATAAACCAGGCCTATTTGAGGCCATGAAAGACAGTCATAGCAGAGTTATGCTGAAGGGAAGCCAAGCCAAAGCCATTTTTACGCAGGGAAGTTGTTGAGGAGCAGATGCTTGCGAGCCATTTCTAGGAGCTCCGATCATCCGTTTTGCGTGCCATTTCTTCTGTTGGGTTCTAGAGATCTAGAAGAACATGAACAGATCAGTCTTGTAGCCTAATGGCACTACTGTGATGTACTTTTTAGCTTTGAACAGAAATAAAGAATCCTCCCCCACTGAGACAAAGGCCCAGAGACGTAGGCAATTTTGTGTTGAACTCCATTATCACTTCTCTGGTTATGGTTTGCTTTTTTTATTGCTTCAGTTCAGATCTATATACTATTTTATGGCTGCTATGTTCCTTCATTAAATTCATCCTCTTTCATTTAGCTTCTTAAATGGTTAATTAACGCATGCAATTTAAAAACTCATCCACATTCATTAAAAGATATTTTCGGATCACATGGACTACCCTGCCATGCAACACTTGTTAATGAGAGTGATTTTCCAAGCTCCTTTAGTCCCAAGTATAAAAAGTATTGTAATAGTTGAAATTTCGTAATGATTTAGCTTTCTACCACCGGTCTCAATAAGCCAAACCCCAGGTCTATATCTGCAAGTTCATTAGATGTGAAGAAAATATATATCAAGTAGTCAACACCTATGTTACAAAGAAAAACACTAAAACTAGCAATGAAGGACCTAACATTTTCAGCCCGGAGAACATGCTCTCCATGTTTTTGGACTTCTAATTTAGCTAGATTTAGTTTGACAAATGATTAACAAATTTTGTGCCAAATGAGTGACAATTATTCTGAAAATTATGTGCAGAATGAAATGATACCAGATAAGGAATTCTTCTAAAAACTTGAGCTTTGTCTAATCTTTCATTTCCACAACTGAGCACCTCTAGTATATTATTAATGAGATTTATTTTCCCAACTCCTTTAGCCCCCTATGTTACAAATAAAAACACTAAAAATAGCAATGAAGGACCCAACATTTTCATCCCAGAGAACATGCTCTCCATGTTTTTGGACTTCTAATTTAGCTAGATTTAGTTTGACAAATGCTTAACAAATTTTGTGCCAAATGAATGACAAGTATTATAAAAATTATGTGCAGAATGAAATGATACCAGATAACGAATTCTTAAAAAAAATTGAGCTCTGTCTAATCTTTCATTTCCACGGCTGAGCACCTCTAGTATATTATTAATGAGAGTTATTTTCCCATCTCCTTTAGTCCCAAGTAGCAAAAGTATTGTAATAGTTGCAATTTCGTAATGATTTATGTTTATACCACCAGTCTTAATAAGCCAAGCCCCAGGTCTATATCTGAAAGTTGATTAGAGGTGAAGAACAAATATATCAAGTAGTCAAGACCTATGTTACAAAGAAAAACACTAAAACTAGCAATGAAGGACTTAACATTTTCATCCCAGAGAACATGCTCTTCATGTTTTTGGACTTCTAATTTAGCTAGATTTAGTTTCACAAATGTTTAACAAATTCTGTGCCAAATGAATGACAATTCTTTTGAAAATTATCTGCAGAATGAAATGATACCAGCTAAGGAATTCTTCTAAAAACTTGATCTCTATATAATATTTCATTTCTAAAAGCTGAGCACCTCTAATATTTTATTAATGAGAGTGCTTTTCCCATCTCCTTTAGTCCCAAGTAGAAAAATTATTGTAATAGTTGAAATTTCATAATGATTTTTGTTTATACCACCAATCTCAATAAGCCAAACCCCAGGTCTATATATGCAAGTTCATTATATGTGAAGAAAAAATATATCAAGTAGTCAAGACATGTGTTACAAAGAAAAAAACTAAAACTAGCAATGAAGGACCTAAGATTTTCATCCCAGAGAACATGCTCTCCATGTTTTTGGACTTCTAATTTAGCTAGATTTAGTTTGACAAATGCTTAACAAATTTTGTGCCAAATGAATGACAATTCTTCTAAAAATTATGTGCACAATGAAATGATACAAGATAAGAAATTTGAATAAGAGAACATGATAAAATCAAGGAGGAGTGTTGAGCAACTTCTACTCTAAATTCAAACTTGCCTTCTTCATTGGATTACAATTTAGTCTTCACCTGCTATGAATCCTTACTATTAATAGACAAATCCTTACCATTAGGTGGTGGCACTAACAATCAAAGGAGGCTCAACTTTCACCTTCTATGAATCATTACTATTAGGTGGTGGAAATAAGTGGAAAAAAAGGATGACACATGGAAGAAATTTGCATGCAGGTTGCCATGCTAAATGGAGGTGGAGAACCTCACAACTCACGAGTTACAAATATGTTTATTAAAATTAATTTTAGTGTTCTGACAAATATGTGAGAATAATATCTCACCCCAAGGGATATTTAGTACCACCACTTGAATGTAGATTAATAATAAAATTGAAATGTAAATTCTCAATAATTGAAAAAAGGTTTTTGATTTTGAAAATATTAAAATTAATTATACATTTTATTAGACTTACTAAATGTTTCTTAAACATTTTGTAAAATGGACTAGGTAATATCAATATGAGGTTTTCTTTATATCCTACCTAATGTTATACTACCTACTTTGGTAAGTACTAGTAGGAACATAAATTCAATAGAACCATAGGACACGAATGGGAGAAGCTTGGAAAGGCGCACAATGGTCCATATAGAAAATTTGCAACGTTAGATTGTAAAATTTTATTAAATTATACCTTTGATAAAACAAGTATTATTAAATTATACTTTTGATAAATTGTATTTCCCCAGATGGGGTGTGAGACAACTATCATGAAATTATGGGAAATAGTCCCGAGTTGGATCTCATCCCATGACCTCAAGCATCAACGTTTAGCCAACCCATCTATAAAATTGGAAACAATATTACAGATAAGTACACTAACTAGGGTTATGTCAACATCGCTTCACTATTTGGTGGGAGGGAAGGAATGATAAGTAGATGAGGCTTGATTTTGGTTTCATTTCTCCCTCGCTCGAGCATGAACTTGAGGAAGGTTACGTTGTTTCCATGTTGGTAATGTAATGTCCCCATTTTGGGACATTATAAAATTACAGAGTGTTATGCCTACAAAAGTATCAAGATAGGGGTGACAGAGAGTTCGAGAGATATTGAGGGGTTTTATTGGGCCCGACTTGCATCGTTCATCATCAGGATCCATTCCACACAACTTGTCTTTGGTTTCGTTGCATTCTGACGATTTCTGTAATTTTGAGTTATTATGGGTCATATCTTAATTAAATTCACTAAGAAGGTCATAATGGGCATATTACTTGGAGAAACCTCTTAGTGTAATTTCTCATCAGAATCAGGAGGAAGAGAATTACAAGATAAGATGATGAGAAGTTACTTTCAGTGGTCAGAGAAGCCATTATGATGGAAAAATCACTTTTTAGAGGTACAATGGTTAATTAATTAATTAATTAAGTGATTTTATCAAGGACTAATAAAATAAAGTGAAAGTCACTTGGAGGGAAAAGGTAAACAATGAATTAGGGTTTTGGAAAGCTATAAAGAAAGGGTAAAGAAACCTAATTCCTTATTCTATGTTATGATTTGATGTTGAGGTATTTGCAAAGGAGGAGGAAATCAATCCCTTCTTGTTTTGTGGATTTTTGGAGGAAACCACCACCCTTGATCGATTTCAGTATTGAGAGACACACCCTAGTCTATTGGATATACCATACAGGTATTTCACCATGCATTACAGTGTCCATTTCAGTGATTGCACAGCTCAGCTAGTGAGGGCGCAAGTGATTGAGAGAGGGTTTGTGTGGTCGCTTGAGACAGTTTCAGATCTAGACGATTCCTTTCGACCCATTAGATATTTATCCAAGGCACACCTATTTAGACACCTATCGTCAATTTTCGATGGTGAAATCTTCTAGAAAGTAGAAAAAATTCACTTAGGGAACAACTCTCAAGGAAGCACATTTGGGGTTCGAGGGGACATTCTGGGGAAGATCTGAGGAATCCCTTCCGACCCATTATAGAGGAGACCAGGATGATCATTTTGAGCTATACATCATCATATTACACTAGTGGAATCTCTAGGGTGCACTCATTGAGCCCTGAAGGTGCATAAACCCCCAGGGGGTGACATCTGGAGCTTCATAGGTCGAATATTCAGTCGAACAATCATCAAGATCAGTCTAGAGGATAGGGTGCATCTTTTGAGATAGTTTCCAGCTCATTCGGATGGGTTATCTCCATCAGAGCAATTTTTCTGAATCCTACAACAGTTAGCTTGAGCTGCTGGACTGTTTTTTGTTGATCTATCCGTGCATGCACATACCAACACCTGTTCTTTTGGTAAAGGGTATTTCTTATCCATTATTTTGTATTCTAGTGACGATCCATGAGATCTAACTAATGATTATCATATATGCTTCCAGTCTTTATTGTATTTCCTTCTTTTTCCATTATTTTATATATATCAGTGAGTTGTGTTGTCCTTAATCTAGATGCATTGTTTTATACTTCTAAACACATAATAAACCGAAACACACATGAAAAAACAATTGAGAATCTTCATATAGTTACTCAAACGCAGTCAGAAACCCCCAGAGTATCAGATTCAGTAGCCATACAGTAGTTCAATAGTAGATATCTAGATCAACAGGATCAGGGATATTTCAATGGTATCGGAGCTAGTTTTCCTACCAGCCTAAGGGAAAATCAAATAAGGATGTAGATACATATTTACCAATGAGTGGATTGACAGGAGAACAGATGGAGCCTACACCCATTAGATGCAGGGAGTGTTCCTAGAGTTGCAAAGTGCCTTGGAAGCCAAATCACATATGTAGGGGTAAAGGGAAGGTGCACATTTTTGAGGTGTACTATGACAATGAGGATGAGTAGATGCATGTGAATAAACCATAGATGCCTATTTAGAGAAGTTTGATAAGGCTACTGACTCTTGCGCATATGAGGGACAGTTGGATGGATAGAATGATAGTGCATATCTTTCATCTTGCCCATTAGTTAATGTTGAGGATTCAACATTTCATCATAGTGATGATGCTTGTGAGGATTCATATGTGTTGGCACTTAGACATGATGAGATTAGGATTAATACTAGTGGGTGTAGACATGGCTTCCAGAAAGCCATTTATGGAGGATGATGAACTTTCTATGATGACAGTGACACATTGTTTATCTTCTCAAACACCTATGATAGCCATGACACATGAGGATATTAGTGGCATTCTTGATATGGTGGAGGAGCCTTGTGTGAGGATTGTACACCAGGGACACATGGATCTGCAGACCCATGAGGAGAGACATGACTTGGAGATAATTGACCTTACACATACCTACCAGTATGGGGAGAGGGAGTCACCTCTTTTGGAGATTCCATTGTTAGATTATGTTGTGGAGACTGACAGTTCGATAAGATACTCACTTCCAGAACCATTCCACAGTGATGAAGGTGCACTTTGCATGGGTCGGGATGACCATATCTCATGTCTAGACACATTCGTATGGGGTCCAAGTGCAGATCACATTAGCAGAATGAGCGCACAGGAGGATACAACTGCCCATACAGGATACAATGTGATTCAGATAGGGGTAGCAGTTGGTGATGGTGTGCAGTGGAATACAAGAGGACTCAGTAGCACAGTGGACAGTGGGCAGTTCATTGCCTTATATTTTGAGGAGAGTGTTGTTGGGGATTCTATTGTTGACACTAGAAGTGAGGGGCATGAGGTATAACCTCAGTGGGATTGTGATCAGGAGTCGCGACACTTGATGGGATAGTTGAGAGTCAGTGAGGACATGCTCATGGCAACAACTAGATGCATGGATGATACACACACATTGGTGGAAAATTATTGTTGGAGGGCATCGATGGCACATGATAGTTCAGATGGGGGACTTTCCATGGATGACTTTCATACTCTCAGGGAAAGAGTAACCATGATGAGGGTCGACTACCAACAGTTGTTGATGGAAAATTATTACCTATTGGAGGTTGTCGATATGTATCACAGGGCCTAGAGGGAGCAGGAGTTGGAGGTGGAATGACTCACTCATGATTTGGTGAGCACACGAGGATTCTTGGAAGGCATACTGACAACCTTTCAAGAATCAGAGTCCAGATTAGATGAGGTCGTTGAGGAGACTTATAAGAGATACACTATATCTATCTCGACAGAGAGTGAGATATGTTCCTTAGTTACATTGTTGGAGGATGTCCGGGTGTCACAGGGGCCACTATTCATGGGTAGTTCTGAGACAATCAGTCATACACATACACATGAGGATTCCAGAGCTAGGGGCAGTTACGAGGACACTTTCATTTGTGTTCCAATATTGGTTGATATCCACATAGAGGTTCATCCAGTAGTACACCTTGGAAATATGATGATGAGAGAGATGTACAGTGGGATTCATGGGGATGCATTGGATTGCAGGGAGGAGACACACTTAGTGGAGCATGGAGATTCCTCTCCCTTGAAGCAACACATAGTTATGGGATATCACCTTCACAGTAGAAACAACTATTTGAGTGATGATGGAGGAAGAGTGATTGACCAACATTTTGTGGAGTTATCTATTGTTGTACCCTATAGTTGGAGTTTAGGTGATTATTCACCATGGGTGCTAGTGGATGAGCTTTTGTTCCAATCCCGGGGATTGACCAAATCATATGATACTTTCTAGTCCTACAGTCGATTACAGATGTTTCTGTTAGCTTTTCCTAATACTTTCATCATTGAAAAAAACATAGGGGGAGATAGACAATGGTAGGGGACATGGAGAGTTGGTAGGATGAGACCACCTGACAAGAGTGTCTTGATTGCATACAACAGGATAGGGGTGGATCATCAGGGGAAAACAATTGAGGTTGTAGGCGTGATGGAGAGTGTCCTAGGCCATGGGATAGAGGATATCTCAGAGGTTGTTACATATTCAGACTCTCATTGGGACGAGGGTGGAGGGCTTTCGACAGTTACCAGTAGGGAACATGAGCAGTTAGTGGGGATTGGAAGTGATGAACTTCCAAATTTGACATGGGATCTGGGAGTCCATTGGATCGATAGTTTGTTTCATCTTATGAAAGTCTAGGAGTGGAGGGTCTAGTATGGATACTTTGATAAAACAATCATGATCAGAGTACAACAACATAAACATGATGGTCCATGTCAGAGACTAGCATGGGACCCTTGGATTACAAGGTTGGGCATTTCATTGAATGATGGAGACGAACAGACGTTTGCAGGGGGAATTCGCTTTGATTTTCCATTGAGTTTCAGTATTGGGGAGATCACGTCATTGGATGGTAATTCATTGAGGTCTTGTAGTACCTCACTATGGCAGCATCATGTTCAGTCGATGGGGGTCGTGTTGAGTTTGGTATGGTCTGGTAGGATAAACCCATTTAAGGTTGAGGTCCTGTGTTATTTGCAAGAGACTCATGGTGTTGATATGTTACAGAACTATACTCCACAGGGCATTGCATTTCACATCTTGATATGGGATCTAGGGATTGGAGTGCTTGGTGGTTCAGTGTTTGATGGATTTGAGTTTCGAGTAGAGTGGTTTCTCGGGGAGTTGACGAAGATTCTTTGGCCATTGATCATTCTACTCATAAGAATCATGTGGGTGGCATGCGTGGTGAGCACTGGGAGAGACAAATATTGAGGGGATTCTACCTTGTGTCACATAGGTGGATATGGGACCCCGGTATCATATGTAGTTGGATTCAGTTATTTCTTGAGGAAAAAAAATATTCTGGTAGGGAGGACTGTAATATCCCCATTTTGGGACATTATAACATTACAGAGTGTTATGCCTACTAGAGTAGCCATATAGGGGTGACAGAGCGTTCGGGAGATATTGAGCGGTTTTATTGGGCCCGACTTGCATCGTTCATCATCAAGATCCATTCCACACATCTTGGCTTTGGTTATGTTGCATTCCGACGATTTCCGTAATTTTGAGTTATTATGGGTCATATTTTAATTAAATTCACTAGGAAGGTGATAATGGGCATATTACTTGGAGAAACCTTTTAGTGTAATAGTTCATCGGAATCGAGAGGAAGAGCATTACAAGATAAGATGACGAGAAGTGACTTTCAGTAGCCGGAGAAGCCATTAGGATGGATAAATCACTTTTTAGAGGTAAAATGGTTAATTAATTAAGTGATTTTATCAAGGAATAATAAAATAAAGTGAAAGTCACTTTGAGGGAAAAGGTCAACAATGAATTATGGTTTCGGAAAGTTATAAAGAAAGGGTAAAGAAACCTAATTCATTATTCTATGTTATGACTTGATGTTGAGGTATTTGCAGAGGAGGAGGAAATCGATCCCTTGTTGTTTTGTGTATTTTTGGAGGAAACCACCACTCGTTATCAGTTTCGGTGTTGAGAAACACACCCTATCCTTTCAGAGATATCATCCAGGTATTTCACCTAGCATTACGGTGTCAAATTCAGTGATTGCACAACTCAGCTAGTGAGGGCGCAAGTGATTGAGAGAGAGTTTGTGCGGCCGCTTGAGACAGTTTTAGATTTGGCCGATTCCTTCTGACCCATTATATATTTAGCCAGGGAGCACCTATTGAGCCACCTTTCATCAGTTTCAGATGATGGAATCTTCCAGAAAGTGAAAAACAATCATTTAGGGAACAATTCTCAAGGAAGCACATTTGGGGTTCCAGGGGACATTTTGGGGTAGATCTGAGGAATCCCTTCCGACCCATTATAGAGGAGACCAAGAAGATCGTTTTGAGATATACATCATAAGATTATTCTGGTGGAATCTCTAGGGAACACTCATTGAGCCCATGAGGTGAGGAAACCCCCAGGGGGTGACATCCGGAGCTTCAGATGTCAGATATTCATTCCGACAGTCATAAAGATTAGTCTAGAGGCCAAGGCACATATTTTGAGACAGCTTCCAACTCATTTGGATGGGTATCACCATCAGGGCGAGTTTTCTAAATTCTACAGTAGTTACTGCGAGCTCCCAGACTATTTTTTGTCGATCTATTCGTGCATGTGCAGACCAACACCTATTATTCTCTTCATGGGTATTTCTTATCTATTATTTTGTATTCAAGTGATGATCCATGAGATCTAATTGATGATTATCATATCTACTTCCAGTCTTTATTTTATTTCCTACTTTTTCCAGCATTCTATATATATATATATCAGTGAGTTGTGTTGTCCTTATTTCATATGTATTGTTTTATACTGGTAAACACATAATAAATTGGAACACACATGCAAAAACAATCCAGCATCTCCACATAGTTACTCAAACGCAGTAAAAAACACCAGAGTAATAGAGTCAGTAGCCAAATGGTAGTTCAACAGTAGATATCCAGATCATCTTGATCAAGGATATTTTAGGGAAATGATAGTAGCCATGAAGGGAGGCTTCTAGAGTCGCATTATAGTTGTGATCATCCCACACTCAACAATAAATAACCAAACTTTGTAGGTTGAGTAGAATTATTATTAGTTCCTGGCTATAAATTCAAAGGCTTGGCTAAGAGTCAAATACCCTAGTTGGCTCCATCCTAGCTCTGTTTATAGTCTTCTTTTCTTTGATTTTGGTTCTCAAGTTCTTTCTGTTAGTATTTCTCTCTCGCTTTCCAGGGTAAATATGCCTCCCATAGGTCACAAGACATCTCGCCCCCTTTTTGTTAAGCCCTCTTGAACTGCTAAAGCATCTATCGATGTGCAGCAGAAGGTTATGAGGAGTATGTCCCTTAGGAGGGCAAAGCCAAAATGGTGGAGCTCAAGGAGGAGTTTATAGAAATCAAGCATTTTTGGGAGGACGAGAATGTAGAGGCGCAACTAGGAGGCTTCATCTCGGAATTGGGATGCACTAGGACCCACAACTCAAAGTTTTTCAAACCTTGGATTTATATTGGCAGAAAAAGGCCATGGTGGAAAAAGGAATGCTCCCCAAGTAACAAGACTTTTTCCAACTCAAAAATAAAGAGGAGGATTTGGAGATTCAATGTGCTTAAGTGTGAGAGGTTGTAACCTTGTTAGATAATTGTAAAGGAAGCAACTTCACCCTTCCTTCCATGAACTATGGTGAAGAAAGGACTTGTCAGGATGCTAAAGGTCACATGACAATGGACCTCACTGACCCACACCATATCAAGTGAGTGTTTTATCTCTCTGTTTCTATGACTTCTTGCTCTGTTTTCTCTCTCCGTTTTTATTTTTTTTGGTCTTCCAAAGCCAGATTTATGTAACTAATTTCAGAACCTTGATAAGTATGACATTGTTAATGATAAGTATGACATTGCCAGCAATAATATGGCATTTACATTCTGGTTAGGGATTGGTTTCCCCTTAGGGGAACGCGATAGTTTTGGTTTTTTTAGACATAGCTCCAAAGAATGTCATGTTCTTCAGGGAATTAAAATTGGTGAACTTCTTTGTATGTCCATATGTAATATCTCTTTATATTAATACCATATCTTACTTTAAAAAAAAAATCATTTTATTGATAAAATTGGAAAATAAATATTATTAAATTATATTTTTGATAAATATATTTTATTAATAAAATTGAAAAGTTAAATGACAAAAATTCATTAAATGATAAAAATGAAATACATAAAATCAAACGAAAAATAATCAAATACAATATTTATACTCATTTTTAGAACATTTAAAACATCAAGGACTTATTTTATTGACAAAGTTAGAATGCAAGACATTGTTATATATTGTTATTAAATTAAAAAATAAAAATGGAATGTATATACCAAATAAAAATAACCAATACAACTTTTATTTGAAAAGCATGATCATTACTAAATTGAGTTACACTTTTTTTTTAAGTCCTACAATAACATGTAAACATGTCTATAACAAAAAAGGGAGGGGTGTTTTTTGGCTTCTCAATTCTCCCACTTTTCCTCGTAATCTTATTGGTAAATGGTTAACTTAGTTATGCAATCAAGTTAAAGTTATCCCACTTTTACCAGTCATCTTATTAGTAATTGTTAACTTTATTATGAAAGTTAATAGTAAGAGAACACTAAGAAGGATGATTGTACAATTATTCTTTATTATTTAAAAGTAACGTAATATATAACCCAAAAGAATGAAATGAGTTAAACAAATGTTAGTTGAGGTATTGAATAGTTCTTAAAAGATTACAGTTTCAACTTTTTATATTATAAGCATAAAATTATATAAAATCTATGATAACGTTAGCGGGCATGTTAGGTTCCATAATCCAAATATGCAATCTCCTTTATATATAACAAAACGCCTGAAATATGGTTAAACAAGACACATGGAGGACATTAAATTGAAAAAGAGGAGTGTCATTGAGTTATGAAAAGTCAGAGACTACTAACCAAGCTAAAATTCACATTTGGATTCCATATCAATATACTTAATCAGGACTTGATATGAAGTGTCTAAATAGAATTTTATTAAATTTTATTAAAGACATAATTTTTAGTATATAAGATGTATAAATATTATTGGAATGAAGAGATTACTATCCATATTGTTTTGATAATATAGGGAACAAAACTATTTTCCATTGGTAAGAATATTTTTCTAAATTCAATATTTTATAGAGATGGCTAATTTTTAACCCAAAAATTTTTTGAATCAAGGGTTGTAAAATTCTAGCTCTTTCACTAGTCCAAATATCTTTCTTGGTAGGATGAGTGTAAGGTACCAAAAGGAAATACGCAGAACAATAACACAATGATTATCACAATTATTAGCAAAAATAAATAAAATAGTAATAACAATGATATGATGGATTCAAAAAATGATACCTTTATTATATTGAGAGAAAAGTTCACTTGCCTCTTTGAGGGGAAAAGTCCAACAAAGTAGAGATCGAGTACAAATAATTTCACAAGACCAATTTTTCCATGTTTTCTGCTCATATATATATTATTTCTATCTTCTTAAGAACAATATAGACTAAAAACTTTCTATTGGCAGAACCTTCTAGTAAGTCTTCTTACATTAAATGTGTTCACATTATTACATAGGCCTTATTTATCAATGACGTCCTTTATTACATAGAAAAAATATTATTCTATCTACTTCATGGATTAGGGAGGTTAGGAACCTAACATGCCCGCCCACTTAAACAAAAACCTTGTCCTCGAGGCTTGAGATATGGGATTTTTTGCAGAATGATGGTTGGCTCCCATGTAGCATACTCAAGTTGTGTATCCTTCCACTATACTAAAACTTCCTAAATTGTGCACTAATGCATATGATACTCATGTTGGCCCAAGACTACTTGTGGCTGCAACCAAATGGAACCTTATTTATCCAATTCAAGGAGACTAGTTTGAATTTGGAACTTGATTCCAATCACTTTCTATAAGAAAGAAACATGAAAAACATGATGGAGCTTAGAATGATTAGGAAGGGATAACTTGTAAGCCATGGGCCCTACTTCCTCAAGGATCGTATAATGGCCATAAAACTTAGGAGAAAGTTTCTATAAGTGATACGATTTATGGGATGTTTTCTTACATGGTTGTAGCTAGAGAAACACCCACCCCCTTTTGAAAAATGGTGTTTAGAACGACATTGATCAACTTGTTGCTTCATTCTATTATGAGTCGACAAATTCTCTTTGAGGGTGCATAGAACATCATCTCAGATTGTAATGGTTATATCTACCTCTTGGACCACGGAGACACCAGATAAGTAAGAGAATATAATAGGTGGATATTTACCACATACCACCTCAAAGGGAGTTATGTGAGTAGCAAAATGGTAAGATGTATTGTACCACCATTCAAATAGTGGTAAGCATTGAACCCATTATTATTGGCATTCATATGTGAAGCTCCGAAGATATGCTTCCAAGAACTTACTGAAAAATTTGGTTTGACCATTAGTTTGGGGATACTAGGTAGTTCTAAGATTCAATTAGGTTCCCTAGAACCTAAACAATTACTGCCAAAACTTTCTTGTGAAATTTGGATCATGGTCGGAGAGAATGGATTGGTGCATTCCATGGAGTTTGAATATATTGTCCATGAAAATTTAAGCCACTATGGAGGCTTTAAATGCGTGTTGGAGGGAACATAAATGAGACGATTTAGAAAGGTGATCCACCACAACCATGATGACTTATTTATTTCCATATTTGGGTAATCGAACAATAAATTCCATAGAGATTTTGGTCGATATAGCAGGTGGAATAGGGGTATCTTGTAGTGTTCTTGGGGTTTTGATTATTTCTTCCGTGTTGCATTGGAAAGTATCAAATTCAACCAAAAAAGTGAATATTTCCTACTTCATGCATTCCCATAAAAAATAATGTTTAACTCATTCGTATGTTTTGTGAAATATAGAATTCCTTTTGGTTGGTGAAGAATGAAGTTGAGAGAGCATAATTGATATAAATTGGGACTTTTTTCTCAAAAATAGTTGGCCTTTATAGCGAAGCTCCTCATTTTTCGAAGTGTCTCCCTGAGGTACATTAATGTCTTGTTGCAATTGTTGGATTAGGATATAATTTTTGGGATCTTGAATCCATTCATGTTGAACTACCTTCAACCAATTGACTATAATGAAGGAGAGTGAAAAGAGGGACGCATATTCATATTTCTTGGAAATAACATTAACAATCGCATTCTATTCTCCCTTCTTGCAAATGATCTCATAATCATAGTCAAACATTTTGGTTAACCACATATGTTTCTCTGAGGATAAATCCTTTATTCCAAAAAATATTTGAGGCTACAATGATCATATTTAATTTGGAATTTTTTTCAAAATAAGTAAGAATGATAGATATCCATCGCATACAAAATAGCCAGCATTTTCTTTTCATAGGTGGATTTTCCCAAGTGTCCCTCAGAAAGTTGTTTACTAGTGAGGGATACCAGTCTTCCCTCTTGCATGATAACTACCATGATCGCTTTCCTAGATGTATCACACTCAAAAATAAAAGTCTTTGTGAAGTTGGGTAGTGCCAAAACTGGACTCATGTACAAAGCCTCTTTCAAGTCTTGGAAGAATTGATTAGTAGCCATGTTCCAACAGAAAGAATTATTGTTAAGGGGGGAAATGAGTGGAGATGCAACTTTTCCATAATTTTGGACAAACTTTTGATAATATCCAATTAAACCAAGGAAACATCACAAACTTTTAAGAGTTTTATGGCATGAAAGCCTTTTACGAAATGTGTTTGTATTTCATATTTGAGGCCACTAATAAATCATTTATGGAAGAAGGTGTCTGACATGCCGTCAATTCAAAAATCCAATTTCTCAAAAGCAGTCATGTAGTCTTCAACTATATCAAATTATTTAAGCTTGGTCAAATTACCCAAATGATGAGAGTCTGTGTCAAATTTTTCATACAAGTATGCAACAAATCGAGTCCTATTGCATTATGTTGTCATTGAAGTCAAAGAGTTGATGACTTTTCATAGTACCATTGATGTATTGATCGATGTCCTATGTTCTCATAGATGTAATTTATGTCAAATATGTCAAGTGGTGTTATAGTGATGTATTGTCATGGATTGATTTATAGATAAAATGATGTAAAGGTTGGTCATTATTGTCTTTTCATGGTTGATAGGAATAACCAAATGGATCAACTCCAAAGTGGTATCCTTATGGTGAAATCCATCATGGAAAGACACTCTTGGATAAAGTTCTCAAAGTGGTCCCCTTATGCTGAAATACCTCATGGGAAGACGCTTTGTGAAGTCAAAATGGTGAGGTAGCCCAAAATTGTGGTTAGGGAATCCAAGTTTGATTATGGAATTTAATGTAATGAATATCAATGAATTTGTAGGAGAAACTATTCCATATGAATAGTATATTTCATTCCATTTCTGGTGATATGTGGAACGTTACATAACTCCTCACGGTTAGAGATTTATGGCCATGTGAAGTTGGAGAACCCTCATGAGTTATATAGAAGCCTCTAGAAGGTGAAATAAGTCAAATTGTTATAGAAGCTCCTAGAAGAAGTTTACCCACCAAAGTGGTTAGTCATGGGTTAAATGGTTGCAACAAGAAAACAATTAAAAATAAATTAATTGCAACTAGAATTGGATAGTTTACTATTTGTGGACAAAGTGGCTAAGTGGAAAATTTTGGTTAAGTGGACAAAGTGGCTAAGTGGACAAAGTGTCTATTTGGACAAAGTTGTTTACGTTGACAAAGTGGTTAAGTGGATACTTCTAGAGGAAGCTAATCAGAGAGTATAAATAAGAGAGAAAGAGTCTCCCATTAGTATCCATTGAGAATATTCAATATCTACAAGTGATTGAGGTAACCAAAGGAGATATAAGGCGAATTTTCAGAGGGAAGGTGAAGTAAAGAAGGCCGAAATTTAAGGGAGGATAAAGTCTTTTGATGATGCTTTCTAAGGTATGTTATTTACAGGTCATCTCACCATTTCACAACAAGTTTTGTTCTAGGATGATTCAGATAGTGAAATATAGAGGATGTTGATACCACATATCCAAGTAATGATGAAAAAACATTCATCCTGTGGGTCATTGTATTTTTGGAGTTACACTCTGTGGAAAATAGGGTTTGTGGCTAGTCTTGAAACTTGTCTAAAACAAGTATTTCGGGTAAAAACGTCATAACTTCATTATAACAGATCCAATTTCAGTAATACCAAATTTATTAGTTATAGTAAAATCTGTAGTATGTTGTGTACTATAGTCATATCCATACAGAAAATATTCCATGTGGGGCATGCTCTACAAGTTCTCTCTCTAGAATAAGCCAAAATTCAACAAGGTATGTTATTTTTGGTATAACTCATTTTATGGGAGGTTCCAAGAAGTGAAATCTGGAGGAATTGAATTCATGACACTAAAGAACATTTTGAAGCATTTTTAGACCTTTATTCATTACAAGTACATATTTATGATTGTTTCAATTTAGTTTTGTTGACTAATCCAAAATTAGTCATGTGAGACTAAAGTAAAGTTTGATGAAAATGCTAGTTTCTTATTGTTGAAGTTAAGGAAGGTTTGAAAGTCTATTATCACATACACCAAGTATGTTACAAAGTTACATATCATATTTGGATGATGATATTGATGAGACAGGTTGAGGTGGAAGGTTATCGTGACAGGTTTTTCATAGTTGATGCACTTGTATTGGTATAGATTGTTGGTGCATTTTGACAGATTTCTTTCTGTCTAAAGGTTGGGTCTTGTACTTGAGCATTGTATTCCTCACATATCGGTTAGTGCTGAGATATACAGGTTGGGTATTGAATTGAGAGTTGGTGCTCTCTTGGAGTTGGTTCTCTATTTCAGTTGGTGTTGATTAAAACAAATGATTCTAGTTTGTAATACAAAAGAGACTTATACATGTATTTGGTGTTCCTTGTGTTCTTTATTGTGATGGTGCATAGATATTTATTGTTAATGTATGACATTAATATATATTCACATGAAAGAAACTAAGTATGAATGGAAGTAATAAGTAATGATGTTGTGAATGGTGTTTGCTAACTCAATTTTTGTGAGAAGTGTAAAAATATCCCTCACACTGATTCACCCCCCGTTTGAGTGTGATCGGTGTGTCAAACAATTGGTATTAGAGAAGGCCTTCACTATAAACCTTAACAATCTTGGTGAAGATCCATTGACACACAAATGGATGATGAAGTTCCAATCTTTGATGAGAAAAAATATTCATCACGAAGAATAGAAATGAAAGGGTATTTGAAATCAAAAGGAGTAGGTGTTTGGAAAGAAACTATTGGTGGATTAGTTCCCTTGAAGAATAAGTCAAAATTTTCACCTCAAAAAGAAGAAAACAAGAATGATGCATTATCTCTCAATATCATTTTCAATGGACTCTCAAGTTATGTCAAAGAAAGAATGGGACAATGTACTTCCACCAAGGATCTATGGATGAAGCTAGAGAAGACATATCAAGAAAAAAGGGAAGACACTAAAAACAATTATGTCAAGAACAATGAAGGTAAATACTCTCCAAAATCCTCTGATTGCAATAATTCTAAGTGTGATGATGTTGAATGTTTCTCTACAAGTGAAGAATAAAATCTAGGAGTAGTTTGTGTTGAATAAGATGAAATTTATCATATAGATGAAGAGGAATATTTGTTGAAGATTAAAGATAAAGTTTTATTTGAGTTAGATGATGTTATCAATGAAATAGGACATTACCTAATTTTTTTTGAGTATCTTGAAAAATTCACCGAGGAAGTCCTAGAAAATTACCCAAGATATACCATGGAACTAAAGCAAATGCTCAAAGCACAAGAAGAAAGTAAAAAGACTCCATTAGAAGAAAAAGAAGCAGAGATCAAAAGACTAAAGAATGAAATAGAATAAAAGAAGAAGGTAGATGATGAGCTTAGAAAAATTCTTGAAGTTAATGTCAATCTTAAGACCAAAATTGAAGAAGCCAAAAGAATGTCCAGGAACTATTGAAGAATCAAGTAAATGAAAAGTAAGAGTCGTTCCATAAGTTGGAAGTTGAAGTTGTTAATCTTAGAAAGAAAGTAGAGAAGTCAAACACTCACATCAAGTTCATGAACAACTCAACAATCTTGGATGATATCCTAGATAGCCAAAGATATTCAAATGATAAATCAGGTCTTGGATACAACAAGGAAGTTATAAATATCAAAGCTAGCACTTCTAAGAAGCATGAGGTAAGTCCTTCATTCTCAAAAGGTGGAAGTAATGATGAAATTTAACCATCTACACAAAGCAAGGAAAATTTCAAAAGAAAAAAGCAAGGAAGACATCAAGAAACCATATTTACACTTCAAAGCAAATTCATAAGAGAGACACCTTCAAGATGGACACCAAAGAAAAGGTATGAAAATGTTTTTCATGGTAACTTCTACTCATTTAATGAATATGGTCACAAAGTTTTGGATTGTGGACATTATGAAAGGAAATATAATGGAAGGTTTAACAACAACCTAAGGTGTTGGATATGTAATCAAGTGGGACACATTGCTACTCATTGTTAGACCATGAGATGCTACAACTTTAGTGGGTTTGGCCATAAATCCTAGGATTGTTGGAACACAAGAAGAAAATCCATGAGGAGTGCTTCATATAGAATGACAAGAAGAACACATGAAGCTAGGAAGGAAGACAATTTTGAAAAGATGGAAGCTTGGAGGTCAAGTTCAGAGAAGCTAGGACACCTTCAAAAGTGGGTGAAGAAGACTAAACAACTGAAACAAAATGGCATCCATGAGGCAAGATCAAGCTTTATTTTTTCTGAAGCATACCCGGGCTCCTGTCGGAGAAGTCACGTACATATGCGAGGTGACCTATATAAAGGTCGCGTATATATGTGAGTTTTCTGTAGAATAGGTTGTGTACCTGTGGTAAAATCCTTGGAAACAAAGGCTATGTAGATGAGTTGCATCATGGTTTGATGGTATAACTCTGTTTTGCAGGTTCTGACATGGTTTATTAAAGGTTTTCATGATTATATGTTGGCATGTGTATTTGATGTATGTATGGTAATGACATCTGGTTGAGTGTTAAAATTCTATCTTGGATGCATGGTACTAACCCTAGAGTGTGGATTGAGACATTTACTGTTGAGGAACAATGTTGGTTATGTCAGTGATGATATGGCATGTTGTTTATGGGACAATTCATGTCGATGTGATGTTAGCTAGAGATATATCATTGATCTATTGAGGGACACTCTTAGTACATGTTTAGAGGTACTATTGGTTTCTTAGTACTTGTTGTAGTGAATGGTTTTTGAGGAAGATCTTTCATGGTACATGGCTGGTACATATGTGAGCTCCATTGATATATCTTATGATGTATTGTTAGAGGCATAGTTGTTGGATTTCTTGGTGCATGCATTTGGAATGTGGTTGAGATACATATTGGGACATGTAGTTGATGAAGTTGATGAGGTGGTTATGTTGTACATCATTGATGATCCATAGCTTGATCTATAGTTGATGCGTGATTGGTATATATTTGGTAAAATGTTAGAGGCACTTGCTAGCAGTGTGATAATTAGCACATGACTTATGGTTGATATAGCATACATGTATGGGAACACATCTGGATTGTAGTTCATGTTGTTGAGGTTTGGTGCATGGTTGGTGCACTTGATTTGGTACATGATGTATGGGATGATATAGTTGAGACACTTGTTATGATGCTTGGTTGATATATTGATGGTTGAGATACATGGTTGTGGCACTTGGTTCATGGTAGAGGCATATCATGAATGATATGGCACTTGTTTGAGGGACATGGTTGGCATGTTGGTAGAGGCATATGGTTGGTACAGAGTTGGCACATGTTCTTGGCATATGGTTGATATACTCCATTGATGATATCTTATGGTATATTATATGGTATATATGTACATGGTTGATGTACATGGGTGTTGTGCATGGTTGGCACACAATATGAAAAAGGATGTACATGGTTGATGTTTTGTTCATGATTCTCTACTCATTGTTGACATATAGTTTTTTGCATGATGTATGGTATGGCATGAGTTTGATGCATGGATAGGTCCAAGGATAGTCATAGGAAGAGAAGATCATTCTTGAGTAGTTGATCTATGTTTCAGTTGAGAAATAATATTTGCAACAAAAGCATATTGCAGTGGTAGTATATTTTTCATCTTGCAGAGAAGATAGGGGTAGACATACCCATAGGGGGACTCATTATTCTTGCCATGACTCTAGGAGGAGATATTTATCAAATGAAAGATAGAGAGATAGATTCTTGGATATAGAGAACAAAGGCATGTTTAAAAGGGAAACAATGGTCACAGGGGGAGCATGAGCGATATGTCTTCAACATTAGATCAGAGTGATATCCCTTGCTAACAAGGGGAGAAATTACTTAGATTAATCTCAAAGGCATCTAGACAAGGGGAGAAACCCTAAGGAGAGTTCAGGCAGGGGGAACAACCCCAAGGAGAGAACTACCCTTTTCCATTAATGTCAAAGCAGGAGAGATAGTCACATTGATGTGATTGAGATGACTACTGATGAAGAGAAATGCCATGTCTACATGCTTCCATCAATTAATAGCGTCGTCATCAATGTTGGTATTTCCATCAATGTCAAAGGGGGAGATTGTTGCATTATGTTGTCATTGATGTGAAAGAGTTGATGTCTTGTTATAATATCATTGATGTATTGATTAATGTCCTATGTTTTCATATATGTAATTGATGTCAAAGATGTCAAGTAGTGTCATAGTGATGTATTGTCATGGATTGATGTATAGACGAGATTATGTAAGGGTTGGCCATTATTTTCTTGTTATGGTTGATAGGAATAACCAAATGGATAAAGTCCAAAGTGGTCATCTTATGGTGAAATCCCTCATGGGAAGACACTATTGGATAAAGTTATTAAAGAGGTACCCTTATGCTGAAATCCCTCATAGGAAGACTCTTTGTGAAGTCCAAATGGTGAGGTATTCCAACATTGTGGTCAGAGAACCCAAGTTTTATTAAGGAATAATGTAGTGAATATCAGTGAATTTGCAGGAGAAACTATTCAATATGTATAGTATATGTCATGTGTAACATCCCACTCTTGCACACACTGAGCGAACTTATCTTTGAGGACACTTGCCCACAAGTGATCCAAACTATTATACTATTAAACTTTTGATTTTGATTATGAGGCGTTATGGGTTGATGAGATATTGTTTTGTTGCATTGACATAGACACATTCTATTGACATGGGTTTACTAAGTGTGTAGGATTTTGGACCTCAAGGATGCAGAAGAATTGATGGAACCCCTTGCACTCTGGATCAAGTTGGGGAGTGAACTTGGGGTTTGATTGTTTTATATGTGATATTAGTGCATCTGATTAGATGATATGATTATGGATATATTCATGACATGATTCGTTGATGATGCAGGCTGACGATATCTTATTGACCATACTCACATGTGGAGTAGAGGGGTCACGCACGACTACCAGAGATGTTGAGGGAGAGGTGTGGATAGCAGCCCTGCCACAGCTTACTAACACTCTCGTTGTGGCTTGAACTGTAGGTTAAGGGATACCTAGTTCGATAAGACCCACGATGGCATGAGTGAAGACTGTGATATTATTTCACGATGATTCTAAGGGGCATGCAATAAGGCAGGGGCCTTATTCCTTAGAGGCCCTTAGTCTCCCACAAGATCTCCTGGCAGAATATTGATTCCAGCACCTAGTGCGTCTTGAAGGGGCACATCACGTTGTTAAATAATAAATGAATAAACCTAGATGGCCTTAGGATGAATAACGTGATAATAAAAATTTAAAACAATTTCCCTAATAAAATGTCGCCCAACCTCGAAAATTAAAATCTAGGTCTAGGTGAAACTTGTTGTAAAGGAAAAATATGTATGTAAGAAAAAGGAAAAATAAAAATAAATAATTAAAAATGATAATCATCATTTATCATGTGTCGAGAAGGGGGTAAGTAATTCTTTTAATTTATAAAAATCTTTTGGGAGATAAAATTTAAAAAGGGAAAAAGGGGAAATAATGGTTTTGTCTCATATGTTAATTAAAACATTTAAACTAAAAAGGAAAAAGGGAAAAAGTTAATTTTCTACACCTGCCAATTTGAGTTTTAAATGAAAAGGGAAAGAGAGAAATCTAAAAGAATTAGGAAACTAGGAAAAAGGGGGAAACACAAGCAAAAAGTAGAAAGTCTAACTTAGTAAGGTATCTAGCATTTATGAACTTTCTAAATTAACTCAACTAGTAAATTAGTAAGGGGGAAAGTCATTAAAACTTGTAAGGGAATATGGGGACACCTAGAAGTGATTCTAGGAATGATTTTAGGTGGGTGAGGAAAATAGGGGTAATTATTTATCTAATGAAATTAATTTATGGAGGATTGAAGGGGATGGGTGACACATGTACGGGGAGGATTTTTATGAATTAAATTATTAAACATTAAATTAAATGGGATTTTGGGAAAGTAAAGAACTTCAAAACTCTATATAATGGAGGGAGGAGAAGGGTGATGGATCTATTCTGTTATGCATAACGTTACGCTGCAAAAATTTATACTTGACTGACTTAGCTTGTGGGAGTTGGGATACCCAGCTCAGTGAGGAGTGGTAGCTCGACCTTGCGAGGCGAGCTGGGAGCTAGCTGATTCTCTGGTTAGTGTGTGTGGCCATTTGCGGCTCGGGGGGCTAAGGGGGAAGAAGAGTACCCCTAGCGTTGGCTGGCAGGTACCGGTGAATTCTCATCGGTCGGCTAGCAGGAGTGGCATGAAGCGTGCGAGAAAACAACTCAGAGCGGGTGACTTGGGCTACGATACTCTTCCTTGTTTCTTCATGGTAGATTGTTCGTATGATTTATTCTTTTAGTTATGTATGTTTAATCAGGTGAAGAAAATGATTGTCTTAGAGTTCTAGTTGATGACTGAATTTCCCCCATATCCTTTAGCTCGTTGTTGATTGAATTCCATGGCTTTCGATCCCTGCATGGCTTGAACGTCCTATGGTTTATTGATTTGTGATGCTTGCAGTTTATTTTTTCCTTCGTCCCTAGCTCATCCATCCACGCATGAGCAGTCAGCCAGGAGCTTGATCTACGGTCGTCACTTCAGTGTTAGTAGACCTATAGATCTAAACGCCCTACTTTTATGTGCGTGGATGATGAACGAAGGAAGTTCTTCCCAGTCGTCTAGCCCTGTTGGTTGTTCCAGGTAGTGTGATGTCTTGTGCCTTGATGCGATTAATTAACCCTACAATTTATTGGTTGATGGAGAAGTTTATTTTAGCTCTACATTTTTATATAATGTTGGATGAATTTATTTCTATGTTTTTACTTATTGTTGGAAACTCAAATCTATGTTGTGATCCCTCCCCGCAAACTTAACTCTAGGTTTGTTGATGGCATTTTTCTCTGTGTGTTTTTTTTATATATATTTACCTCTGCACTTTAATGGTTGATTATGATTTGAGTTGGCATTATGTCCTCTTGTCCGACAGTCAATTTTGACTATCACCATGATGTGTGGGTGGTTGACCATTATGTATAACCACAGTTTTAATGCCTTCCCAATTATTAGCTGTAGTTGACATTCAGATTGTAGTTTTCTGGTTGTTTTTACCACTGTATAAGTACTTCCTTCATTTGTTTATCCTAGCTTTGAATTCGTTCTTGTTGGAGTGTTTTTACCCATCTCTGGGCTACTACAGAACTCGTTTTTTTTCACTGTGCACAAATTCTCTGCAAGTCTTTAAGTGAAGGCTATTTGGGCCTACGAATTTATACTCTTGGCCAACAAACTTTTCATTGCAATTTACCTATTTTTTTTTAAGGTGAATTGGGCCTGTGAAATTATACTCCTGGCCAGTGAATTTTTTCATTGCAATTTACCTGTTTTTAAAGGCGAATTGGAACTGCGAAATTATACTTCTGGCCAACAAATTTTTCATTGCAATTTACCTGTTTTTAAAGGCGAACTTGGGCCTATGACTCTATCCACCTAGCCAATGATTTCCATTACAATTTAATCTGTTTATGAAGGCAAAATTGGCCCCGAAGTTTTATTGATCTATGATTGTTTTTTTTTCAGAATCCTGATCATCTGCCCGCGATGGTACAGTGGTATGGAAACCATTTCTAACTACTATGACATATATTTGTTGTGCCTGCATTGTTGAATCCGAGTTGAATGGAATAAAATTATCTATGTGCCTAGCAAATCCATTTAAGACTGTATTATTTCCACGATTATTGCTCTGCGCTTTTATTTCCTGATTTTGTTCCATGGCTGCAAGTATTACTCTAGCGATTTCCTTTATTGAGACCTCAATCGTTGCATGTTGCCTACGATTTCCATGTGTCACCTGGTGAGTTGGGCCACTGGCTATGACTGCGTCTTCATGTCTTTATTAACCTGGTGAGGTTGTTATTTAATCTATGCACCTTCTTGTCTCTTTTCCAGCCTTGTCATTGACCACACTACCCTTTGCCTGCGTGTAATGTATAACTTTAATTCTCATGTTGAATTATGTAATGTATGGATTATGTATAGATTTCCATAAGGTATATGCCATTAATTCTCATTGAATGCATATGATAGTAATTCCCATCAAATTCATATGGCTTTAGTTCTCATTGAATGTATAGCAACTTTTCTTAGAATGTGTAGGTTGATTTATATGGCATTATATAGCTTGTAAAGTGTAGCTTGATTTATATGTAATGTATAGCTTGACTTTAAAACGTTTAATAATAGCCTTAAATCTCATTGAATAACATCGAGGTGACAATTATATACACAACAAGTCAGCGTTAAAATTGCTTGAATAATGTCAATGGATCTTATTTATAACCACACAATAGCATAAAATGGCAGTAAAGATAGCATTGAAGTGGCATTAATTTAGACATCGATCACATTCAAGATAGCCCTTCTAGAAAATAATGTCGTTTATTTTTATAAGCAACTTGGAGCACCTTTAAATGTTAAATAAATGAATTCTTTTAATGGATAGTTTATATTTGATTGATAATCCCATTGATTGGGTTAAGCGCTCTTCTGAGTGCGCACTATGATAACATATATGACCTAAGCATATTGGTAACAATTTGACCTTTTCACTTAGACATTTGGCTTATAAGTTATTGTATGGGTTGTTGGCGGAGTTGAGTATTAGCTTGAGCTTTTTCTTGATTATAGTCATCTTGCTTATGTCACCCTATTGTTTGGGGTATGGGTGTAGCCTTTTTGTCAGTATTCATTTCCTAGCGTGTCAAAGTTATCTAGAGTCTTTGGTCCAGATAGGATGTGTCGTGCCAAGGTTATAGTTGCGTCTATCCCCGGTGGACAACATGATTCCTGATGAGGGGATCATTGCATGCCCTAAGGTATAGAGGCGAAGGATAACTTGGTCACGGTCTGTGCCTTCCGTGTGGTTGTTGTTGGTCGATGTGAGCTGCTATTAACGCTTAGGTTGTTACACCTTCATAATTTTGGTTCGTGCACCTTGAGGTTCTAGTCATTGATCATCAAGGTCATTGCATCGGGATGGGGGTGTTGTCCCTTAGCTTCTAGGTGAGGTCTTGTTACGTCAGATGGATAGTCATTCCTCTTTGTTGTTCTATGCATGTTTTACACAATTTCCCTTATGCCAGTGCATGGAGTCATAGTTTCTTGTTGCCTGGACTGCGTTCTTGCATTCGTCATCAGTAGTGTGGTTAAACTATTTTTTTCCTCACCTTCTTGCCTTTAAAATAAATAAAAAATGGGATCTCTACTTCGCTCGTAGTTGTAACAATGGGTTCGTTACATGTAGTATCAGAATGGGGTTCAAACCGCGACTTGGGAACACTACATCTTTTGTTGATATGATATTTAATAACAATGTTGCTAATTAAGTTGACTTGTATTCATGCAGGTAATCATGGTTAGAGGACGTCATGGAGGCAAAAGATGAGGTGCTAGGGGAGGAGGCGTGACGCCTTCAGTAGCATCCATGCCTGAGGCATCTAACCCCCAGGGAGATGAACAGGTTGTTAGGCAGGAGAATATAGCAGTGGGTGATGTGGTTGGAATGATGAGGTCTTTTCAACGGATGTCTGAGGCATCGATCAGCCATTTGGATAGAGTTGAGGCCAGGGCGTCACCACCCCCTTAGGTTCCACTGCGCACTCCGGTTGGTACTGGTAGCATTCACCGTGAACTCGAGAATGTCAAATTTCCCAAGTTTTTTGGTGTCCCGGACGATGTAGCTTCTGAGGCATGGTTGTAGAATATGACAATGTGCTTTGTACTTCACGAATATACCTCCAACATGAAGGTCAGCATCACATTCCTTCAACTGAAGGGGAGCACTCTTCTATGGTGGAAAACGCTCCTGCTGCAACTGAACATGGTCGTCGAAGAGATTTCATGGGAACTATTCAAGCAATGGTTCCAAGAGAGTTACCTGTCATAGGAATTCATTGAGTGTCGACTCAATGAGTTCAACACCTTACGACAGGGTGGCCATACGGTGCCCGAGTACGAGGCCTGATTTATGGAGTTTCTTTGGTATGTACCACATCTTAATACTGAGAAACATAAGATCAACAGGTTTGTATTCGGCCTTAATGGCAGCATACGTGCAAGGGTTAGGATTCTAATGCCTCAAACCTTGCATGACATCATCCAGAAGGCCCTCTTAGCAGAGGATGAGATTATCAGTGGGGGTCAGAGCAAGACTCCAGCGAGACCAGTAGGGTAGGTGTCATCTGGTGCAGAGCAGCATTAGACACCAACTAGACATACGATGGGATATCGTGGCTTCCAAAGGGGACCCACTTTCACTACACCTCAACGACCACCACCTCAGCAGCGGACACCTTATCGAGGACCACAACATTGACAGCAGTGTCGACCACAGCAGCAGTAGTTTAGGCCTTTTCATCAGAACAAACCAGGATTCTAGGCTGGTGGGTCGTCATCTTCTACTTCGGGTACCAGGAGTACTGGACTGAGGAAGGGGTGTTGGACGTATGGGGAGCCACAGTACCAAAGCGACTGCCCAGTGGAGAGGAATAGAGCATTTAGATCCTCTAGAAACACTACGGTGGGATATTTGGGCAAGCCCCATAGGATTCATGTAGCGGTGAATAACCGTCAGATAGAGAACCAATCGACTATGCTCGAGACGTCAGGTACCATCACTGACCATACCCTTAGTATTTTTATAGATCCGGGTTCTACCGAGAGTTTCATTTATGGTGCAGCACTAAAAAGGATTAAGGTAAAGGCAGTCGAACAAGATGAGTTTAGCTTCGTAGAGGTGGCTTTAGGAGCTAAACAGAAGGTTGGAGGAAAGGTTACGGGTTGTACCCTTAACTTGGGTGATTTTGTCACCAGGGACAACCTGTACGTCACGATATTAGGATCTTATGACGTCGTGATTGGTATGGACTGGTTGGAATCGCATGAGGCGATACTCAACTGTAAGACAAAATGGTTGAGCTTGGTCGATAATAAGGGGAAAAGATGTGTGATTGTAGGATGGAACCAGGCAGTTTCCTTGAGGTTCATCTCTTCCTTGCAACTATAGAAGAGTATGCGCAAGGGAAGTAATATTTATGCGATCCTTGTGTTAAACACGAAGGGAGTAGTGGAAGGTCTAGAACACCTTCCTATGGTGAGAGAGTTTGCAGAGGTCTTCCCAGAGGAATTACCTAGGATACTGCCAGAGAGGGAATTGGAGTTTACTATAGACCTTAAACTAGGGATTGAACCGATAGCTAGAATGCCTTATTGGATCTTGACCCCGGAGTTACAGGAGTTGAGAATGAAACTGAAAGAATTGTTGGACCTGGGACTGATACGTCCCAGTGTGTCTACATGGGCTGCGCTTGTTATTTTCATACAAAATAAGGATGGGTTGTGGAGACTCTGCATTGACTACCGTCAATGGAACAAGGCAACAATCAAGAATCAGTATCCGTTGTCAATGATAGATGATTTGTTTAATCAGATGAAGGGTGTGACAGTGTTCTCAAATATCGATTTGCGATCAGGGTATCACCAGTTACAGATCAAGGAGGATGATGTCCCTAAGACCACCTTTAAGATGAGGTTTGGACATTACAAGTTTATTGTTTTACCATTTCGACTGACAAACTCCCCCGAGGTATTTATGAGTTTGATGAAGGGGGTATTCCACGAGTAATTGGACAAGTTCGTCCAAGTATTCATAGAGGATATTTTTATTTACTCTTGGACGATGGAGGAACATGATGAGAACTTGCGCTTGGTACTACAGTGTTTGCGAGAGCACAAATTGTATGGGAAGTTGTCCAAATTCTCATTTTATCAATCGAAGATTCACTACTTAGGGATGTCATCTCCGGCGAAGGTATCACTGTGGATCCAGCAAAGGTCGAGGCTATTATGGAATGGTATGCATCGACGAACGTCCCGAACGTACGTAGCTTCATGGGTTTAGCAAGATACTATCGACGGTTTGTCGAGGGATTTTTGAAGATAGCAAAGCTGATCACAGAGTTGCAGAAGAAGAACAAGAAGTTTGTTTGGACCGAGAAATGCGTGGAATCTTTTAGGAGGCTCAAGGAGATGTTGACAACGACATCGATACTAAAGGTCCCTGACATGGACGCAAACTTCTTGGTATGCACTGATGCATCAAAGGAAGGCTTAGGCGGAGTCTTGATGCAATATGGTTGAGTGATCGCTTACATATCGAAGAAACTAAGAAGGCATGAAGATAACTACGCGACGTATGATTTGGAGTTGTTAGCCATCATATATTCCTTGAAGGTTTGGAGACACTACCTTATTGGAAGAAAATTTGAACTAAAGATGGACCATTGTGGACTGCAGAACATCCTTACACAAAGCGACCTGAATGCATGACAATGACATTGGTCGAAATTTCTTAGCGAGTACGACTTCGAGATTACTTACATAAAAGGAACAGTGAACCGAGTGGTAGATGCATTGAGTCAGAGACCATGCATCCTTTTAGTGTTGCCTCTTCATACGAATCTAAGTGAAAATATTCTAACTTTACAGTGTGACAATGACTGGTACAAAAAGGTCGAGGGTTTTATTGGACAAAACACAATGATGGTACCAAGATTTGAAGGATTTACATTTGATGACGATGGATTATTGAGGTTTAAAAATTGGATTTACATACAACGGAATGACGAGTTGAGGAGCTTGATCATAAGCGAGGCTCATAGAGTAGTGTACATGGCTCACCCAGGACTCACGAAGATGAGGGTGGACCTTAAACCCTTATTCTTCTGGAAGGGAATGAAGGCAAACATAGTCAACTATGTGGCCAGATGTCTAGAATGTTAGCAGGTAAAGGATGAACATAGACACCTAATAGGATTAGTATAGCCACACGTTATTATAGAGTCGAAATGGGAGGTTATTTCGATGGATTTTATTATTGGGTTTCCACTGACAGCAAGGAGACAAAAATCAATTTTCATAGTAGTTGAGTTTCTGACGAAGAGTGATCACTTTATTCTTGTGCATATGACGTATCAGGAACCTGACATAGCTAGAATTTTCATCAATGATATTGTGAGTCTGCATGGAATGCCTAAGAGGATTATATTCAATCGAGGATTGGTGTTTACTGGATGATTTTGGATGAGTTTCCAAAAGGCCTTGGGAACCCAACTTAACTTCAGTACTGCGTATCACCCAGAGACTGACGGGAAGATCGAACGAATGAACCGTACCTTGTAGGACATGTTGTGCATGTACGTGATGGACCAACGAAAGCATTGGGAAGAGTTCTTGCCACTGGTAGAATTCGCTTATAACAACAGTTACCAAAGCACCATTAAGATGGCACCTTTCGAGTTTCTTTATAGGCAACCGTTTCAGACACCTTTGAGTTGGGGTTGGATTGAGGATAGGGTCCTAGTGGGACCAGAAGTGATCCAAGAAATGGAAGAGAAAATCAAAACAATAATACAAAGGATTAAAGAAGCACAAGATCGACAAAAGAGTTATGTCGATGCGCACTGTATCAATTGTAGTTACGAGGTTGGCGATCGAGTATTCTTGCGGGTAAAACTTCATAAGATTTTGATCAAGTTTAGAAGGGGAGATAAACTCTCTCCTAGGTTCATGGGAACTTTCGAGATTGTGGAGTGGAAGGGGCCTATGGCCTATCGACTAGACTTGCCTGATTCTTTGAGGCATATGCACGATGTTTTTCACGTATCTGTTTTGAGACATTATATTAGTGATCCTACACATGTTATTGAGATGAGTTCCTTCCAGGTATCAGATGAGGGGGTGTTCACAGCTGAGCCGATCCGCATCCTGTACCATCTCATTCAACAGCTACAACGTCAAACAATAGATCAGGTCAAGGTCTAGTGGGACAACTATAGTCTGCACTCGGTGACCTGGGAGGATGCATATGATATGCGCCAACATTTTCCATTTTTGTTTGATATATAGACTTTTGATATTGTGATACACATTATTTCGGCACTTATACTATGAAACTTCAAGACAAATTTTAGACCAAGAGGGGGTGTATGTAACATCCCCCTCTTGTGCACACTGAGCGAACTTATTTTTGAGGACACTTTCTCGCAAGTGATCCATATTATTATACTATTAAGCTTTTGATTTTGATTGTGAGGTGTTATGGGTTGATGACATGTTGTTTTGCTGCAATGACATAGACAGGTGCTATTGACTTAGTTTTAGTGAGTGTGAAGGATTTTGGACCTCAAGGATGCAAAGGCATTGATGGAACCCCTTGGACTCTAGAGCGAGTCGGGGAGTGAGCTTGGGGTTTGATTGTTTTATATGTGATATTAGTGCATATGATTAGATGATATGATTATGGATATATTTATGACATGATTCATTGGTGATGTATACTGACGATAGCTTGTCGACCAGAATCACATGTCGAGTAGAGGGGTCATGCACGACTACCAGAGACGTTGAGGGAGAGGTATGGACAACAGCCCTGCCACAGCCTACTAGCACTCTCGTCGTGGCTCGAACTGTATGTTAAAGACTACCTAGTTTGAGAAGACCCACGATGTCGTCAAGGAAGACTGTGACAGTTTCTCACTATGATTATAAGGGGCGTGCAATAAGGCAGGGGCATTATTCCTTAGAGGCCCTTAGTCTCCCACAAGATCACCTGGCAGAGTATTGACTCCAGGGGTTTTTCATGTCTACCAAGTTAGTCAAGAGGTGAGTGGCAGCCTTGGAGCACAGAGTGCATCCTGAAGGGCATGTCACATAAGAAAAATAGAAAGAGGGGAGTTCCACACTTAGAGAATGGAGTGCATCCTGAAGGGCACATCACGCAAGGGAAACAGATTAAGGCGAGTGGAACCCTTAGAGCACCTAGTGCATCCTGAAGGGGCATGTCACGTTGTTAAATAATAAATGAATAAACCTAGATGGTCTTAGGATAAATAACGTGATAAGACAAATTTAAAACAATTTCCCTAATAAAATGTCGCCCAACCTCGAAAATTAAAACCTAGGTCTAGGTGAAACTTGTAGTAAAGGAAAAATATGTATGTGAAAAAAGAAAAAAGAAAAATAAATAAATAAAAAAGATAATCATCATTAATCATGTGTTGAGAAGGGGATAAGTAATTCCTTTAATTTATAAAAATCTTCTGGGGGATAAAATTTAAAAAGGGAAAAAGGGGAAATAATGGTTTTGTCTCATATGTTAATTAAAAAAAATTAACTAAAAAGGAAAAAGGGAAAAAGTTAATTTTCTACACCTGCCAATTTGAGTTTTAAATGAAAATGGAAAGAGAGAAATCTAAAAGAATTAGGAAACTAGGAAAAAGGGGGAAACATAAAAAGAAAGGGGAAACACAAGCAAAAAGTAAAAAGTCTAACTTAGTAAGGTATCTAGCATTTAAGAACTTTCTAAATTAACTCAACTAGTAAATTTGTAAGGGGGAAAGTCATTAAAACTTGTAAGGGAATATGGGGACACTTAGGAGCGATTCTAGGAATGATTTTAGGTGGGTGAGGAAAATAGGGGTAATTATTTATTTAATGAAATTGATTTATGGAGGAATGAAGGGGATGGGTGACACATGTACGGGGAGGATTCTTATGAATTAAATTATTAAAAATTAAATAAAATGGGATTTTGGGAAAGTAAAGGACTTCAAAACTCTATATAATGGAGGGAGGAGAAGGGTGATGGATCTATTTTGTTATGTGTAACGTTACGCCATAGAAACTTATACTTGACTAAATTATCTTGTGGGAGTTGGGATACCTAGCTCAATGAGGAGTAGTAGCTCGACCTTACGAGGTGAGATGGGATCTAGTTGATTCTTTGGTCAATGTGTGTGGCCCTTTGCAGCTTGGGGGGATAAGGGGGAAGAAGAGTACACCTAGCATTGGCTGGCAAGTACCGGTGAAGTCTCATCGATCGACAAATGGGAGTGACATGAAGCGTGTGGGATAACAACTCAGAGTGGAGGACTTGGGCTATGGTACTCTTGTAGAAATTTTGATTATTACAAATTTCCTAGTTTTCACATGCTCATAAGCATATCCACTGCATGTGTGATCAAATCATAACTGATAGCCAAACTGTCCCTTTCACTTGTTATCTCAACTAGGTCTCCACAGGATCTGACATGCATGTAGTTAACCGTGGTGAATGTTCAGTTGCATGTGAGTTCACTGATTAACTGAACTCTCACTAGTGCATGTTTAGTTGCAACTAGTACAACTGATCTTAACTCACTTAACTACACTTATGATTCTGCTACAAATCCAACTCACTCAGTGATGAATGAAATACTAGATTAATATTTATTGTCCAATTTATTTAAGGGAAAAATAAATTAGACACATATTTCTTATTGACTTTTCAACACTCCGTCTCAACAAGAAATGGATTATCCTTCACCCCAATCTTGTCTCTATGATATTCGAATTTTCTCCTGGTGAGAGCCTTCATCAGAATGTTTGCATCTTGATCTTCCATAGGAATGTATTGAAGAAACATGATCTTTCGTTGCACACATTCTCTGCGATGATGATACCAGATATCTATATGCTTAGATCTGTCATGAAACATAGGATTAATCGAGAGTTTAATGCAACTTCGATTATCACAATAAATCATTGTCGGATCTAAATGAGAACCAAACAAACCAACCAAGATCTTCCTCATCCAGATAGCCTCACATGCATCTTGACTCACTGCCATGTATTCCGCTTCTACTGAAATAAGTGCCACGGATCTTTCTTTCCTGCTGTACCCAGAAACAACTGTAGATCTGATACTAAAGATCCCTCCTGATGTGCTCTTTTTATCCGTTGGGCTACCTGCCCAATTTGCATTCGTGAAGCCATGCAACTTCACCTCATCCATCTGTCTATACCGTAATCCATACTCAGATGTGCCCTTCAGATATCTCAGGGCATGCTTACCAGCCTTCCAAAAGAGTTTGGTAGGCTTAACCATCGCTTGACTTAGCTGGTTAACCGCGTAGCAAATTTCTGGTCTCATGTTCAATAAGTACATTAGCGAACCCACTAACTGTCGATAGACAGTAACATCCACTATCTCTCCAAAAGTAGCATCCTCTTTCCTCCAGTTTCCTGGAAGAGGCGTATCCATGGGTTTGCATCCCTCCATGTGAAACTTACCCAATATATCTCTTGCATACTTTCCTTGAGACACAAAAATTTCACCATCTCGCTGCCATATTTCCAATCCAAGGAAATAATGAAGAAGCCCCAAATCCTTCATCTCAAACTCCTTTGCAAGGTCCTCCTTGCATGAGTGTATCAGATGCTCATCACCAGTCAATATTAAATCATCAACATACATCACAATGATTAAAATCTTACCCTCCACGACAATTTGGTATAGGTTTTCATCCACTTCACTTTTGGTGAAGCCCAATCTAGTGAAATAGATGTCTATCTGAGTGTACCAAGCACAGGGTGCTTGCTTAAGCCCATACAATTCTCTCTTGAGTCTGCACACATGTGACTATCTGTCAAAGGTCTCAAAACCTTCTGGTTGTTCAATGTACACTTCTTCCTCAATGATCCTGTTGAGGAACGCATTTTTTACATCCATCTGATGAATGCGCCAGCCCATCTGCGCTGAGAGTGCAAGGATGGATCTTATGGAAGAGTACCTTACGATAGGTGCAAAGGTCTCACCATAATCTATCCCCTCAATATGTGAGAAGACCCAAGACACAAAATTGGCCTTGTGTTTATCCACACTCCCATCAGTAGCTTGTTTTACCTTGTAGATCCATCTCGAACCTACCACTGATTTATTAATTGGTCTTGGGACAATTTCCCATACACTGTTTTTGACAATGGAGTCATACTCCTCTACCATAGCATCAACCCAAGTGGGGTCCTACACTGCTTCCTAAAAGGAATATGGTTCAGTCACAATACATTTGCTCATGAGAGCCATGTATCCAACAAATCTATCAGGAGACTGTCTCTGTCTGCGCTGTGAAATAGGGGCTCCTACATTCTGTGCAACATCTAGTCTCAATTTGTCAGTTTCTGTGATGCACTTTCTACCATTTCTCATGGATGGATTTGCTTGAGTGGTTTCCTCCACTCCATGAACCTCCTCATGTGGTTGATCCACATCTTGAGACTCATCCTTGGGATCCAGCAGTTCCTCTTCTGCATGCAAGTCTAACTCCCTCTCAAGCGACAACCGCATGGCTTTCCCCTCATCGAATTTTATATCCCGACGCATAACAATCATATTAATATTCATAAAATACACACGATAATTATGGGGTGTTTCTGTGTACCCCACAAATATCCCAACTTTAGTAGTCAGTTTGAGTTTCTTCCTGGCATCCTTGTTCACATGCACAAAAACAGATGAGCCAAAAAAATTTAAATGTGAAACATCAGGTTTCTTACCAGTAAAAGCTTCTTTAGTTGTACTCATGCCAAGTACTCTATGAGGACAACGGTTCTGCACATAAACCATAATATTTCATGCTTCTTCCCACAAATGAATTGGTAGGCCCTGATCATGCAACATCGCTCATGCTGCACCCACGATCATTCTGTTCTTTCTCTCCACGATCCCATTTTGTTGTGGGTTATGAGGCGCTATGAGTTCTCTTCGAATTCCTTCTCTGCTATAGAAGTCTTTGAATTCATTAGAGATGTATTCTCCAACATTATCACTCCTTAGAGCATTCACTTGCTTCCCTGACTCTTTCTCCACCAATGCTTTAAACTCACAGAACTTTGAGAATGTTTGATCCTTCTTCTGCATGAATAATATCCAACATTTACGAGAAAAGTCATAAAAAAAAATAGCATAATACATGTGTTTTGTTGTTGAAGCAACCGAGAAAGGTCCACACACGTCCGTGTGAATTCTCTCTAGGATCACCGAAGCACAGTTCTCCTTTTCATGAAAGGTGGACTTTACATACTTCCCCAGGGTGCACCCATTGCACTGATCTAATTGATAAAGTGTTCCCATTGGAATTCCAGTAGATATTTGCTGCATGATATTCAAGGCTCCATGATGAAGATGGCCTAATCTCCTAAGCCATAATTCACCCTCATCCCGGCTCACCACTTTTTCTACTTTGCCTATCATGGCATTGCAGCCATCTACCTCCAGCATGTAGAGATTCTTAACTCGAATCCCTATCTTCTTGACTTGACCTGTTGCTTTATGTCGTAGGTAGGCTTTACCACTGCTAAAAACAACATCATAGCCTCTCTCCTCCGACATTGCAACTGAGACCAAGTTTTTCTTCAGACCTGGAACATGCATAACATTTTTCAATTGAAATGGTGTACCTGACTCCCTCTGAAAGGTAATGGTACCAATACCAGTTGCACTGTATCGTCCATCATCACCCATCTTTTTATGCATTACGAGATCTTTCTCCTTAAAGTCAATGAAAGACTCTTTATATCCCGTCATGTGGAAGGAATCGCCACTATCCAAATACCACACCGATCTTGATGCACTTGAAGCCATGCATGCGATCAAAGAAAAATCAATTTCAAATTGTGAGACAAGAGCCTCACCAGTTGCAGATCCAGTAACCGTCTTGTTCTTCTTCTTCTGTGGACAGTTAGTAGCGAGATGCCCATGTTCATGACAGTGAAAACACTTCACTTTGGACAAATCCAGCTTCTTGACTTTAGACTCGGATTTTGATTGGAATTTCTTCCCTTTCCCTTTCCTTGCCTTGGTAGTCAAAGCACAATCCTCTTCATCATCACGCTTTGATGAAGATCCATCTCTGGTGTTCTGCCTGAACTCCTCTTGCACTAGATCCGACCACAGTCGTTCCCAATCCATAAATTTTTCCCTTCCATTGATAGAGTCTTGATAACTATGCCAACTCTTAGGAAGCCCTAGGAGTGCCAAGCTCACCAAATCATCAGCAACGACTATTATTCCCACACTTCCAAGCTCATCCTAACATTGGACAAACTTCGTGATATATTTTGGAATGGTGTCACCTTTTTCCATATTGATCTTCCTAATTTTATCTTTGAGTACCAATTTCCTATGGTCGCTACTGTTTTTTGGAACAGATCTGTCAAAACCTTCCACATTGCATGTGGTGTGGTTTTCCCATGGAGAGACTTGAGACAATGTGGTCTTTTACTCCTTCCAACAGAATCCTCCTCGCCTTCGCCACTTTCTTTTGCCATGCATTAATATTTGCAGTGTTTGTCGCATCCGAATTAGGAACATCGTTGTCAATGTAACCATTCAAGCCATTGTCTTCGAGTACTGCTTCCATCCTGTCCTTCCAAGAAATGTAGTTAGAGCTACCCTCGAGTGCATACTCCAACCTCAAGCCATTGAAATACATTTTCTATCTTGAATCAGCTATCGCACCAATAAAATCTTGAAAATTTGAATGTTATCCAACCACCAAAACTCAACTTCTACAATCCCTCTTCCTTGGGAGGTTCACACCACACCTGAGAGTAGCCTGAGGGAAGTTTGCACCTTGCCTGTGTGTAGCCTGCGAACTTGCCTGGGAAGTTCGCACCCTGCTCCACTGTAGCCTGTGAGAATTCCAATGAATTTCGCAGCCTACTTCACTGTTAGGGTGAGGGAAGTTCGCACCCTGCACCACTGTAGCCTGCGAGAATGCCAATGAAGTTCTCACCCTGCTTCACTGTTAAGGTGAGGGAAGTTCTCACCCTGCTCCACTATAGCCTACGAGAATGCCAATGAAAATGACAGAATTGTTTAGTACTAGGGTTCACACCCTGCTAGAGGTGGGACCTGCAAGAATGAAATAATGTTCGCACCTCACTTCCGTGACTCCGTGGCCTCCGTGGCTCTGATACCATGTAGAAATTTTGATTATTACAAATTGCCTAGTTTGCACATGCTCATAAGCATATCCACTGCATGTGTGATCAAATCACAACTGATAGCCAAACTGTCCCTTTCACCTGTTATCTCAACTGGGTCTCCACTGGATCTGATATGCATGTAGTTAACCATGGTGAATATTCAATTGCATGTGAGTTCACTAATTAACTGAACTCTCACTAGTGCATGTTTAGTTACAACTAGTACAACTGATCTTAACTCACTTAACTACACTTATGATTCTGTTACAAATCCAACTCACTTAGTTATGAATGAAATAATAGATTAATATTTATTGTCCAATTTATTTAAGGGAAAAATAAATTAGACACATAATTCTTGTTGAATTTTCAACAACTCTTCCTTGTTTCTGCATGGTAGATTGTTAGTATGATTTATTCTTTTAGTTATCTATGTTTAATTAGGTGAAGAAAATGATTTTCTTAGAATTCTAGTTGATGATTGAATTTCCCCCATATCCATTAGCTCATTGTTGATTGAATTCCATGGCCTTTAATCCCTGCATGTCTTAATTGTCCTATGGTTTATTGATTTGTGATGCTTGTGGTTTATTTTTTCCTTCGTCTCTAGCTCATCAGTCCATGCTTGAGAAGTCAGACAGGATCCTAATCTACGGTCACCACTTCAGTCTTAATAGACCTATGGATCTAAACGCCCTGCTTTTCTATGCATGGATGATAAGCGAAGGAGGTTATTTCCATTCGTCTAGCCATGTTGGTTTTTCAAGGTAGTGTGATTTATTTTGCCTTGATGCGATTAATTAACCTTGCAATTTATTGGTTGATGGTGAATATTTTTTTAGCTTTGTGTTTTTATATAATGTTGGATGAATTTATTTCTGTGTTTTTACTTATTGCTAGAAATTCAAATCTGCGTTGTGATCCCTCCCCGCAAACTTAAATCTAGGTTTGTTGATGGCATGTTTCTCTGCGTGTTTTTTTTTTATATATTTACCTCTGCACTTTAATGGTTGATTATGATTTGAGTTGGAATTATATCCTCTTGTCTAACAGTCCCTTTTGGCTATCACCACTATGTGTGGGTGGTTGACCATTATGCATAACCAGAGTTATAATGCCTTCCGAATTGTTAGTTGTAGTTGACAGTCAAATTGTAGTTTTCTAGTTGTTTTTACCACTGTATAAGTACTGCCTTCATTTGCTTATCCCATCTTTGAATTTGTTCTTGTTTGGGAATTTTTACACATCTTTGGGCTACTACAGAACCCATTTTTTTTTCACGGTGCTTAAATTCTCTGTCAGTATTTAAGTGAAGGTGATTTGGGCCTGTGAATTTATACTCCTGGCTAGCAAATTTTTCATTGCAATTTACCTGTTTTTTAAGGCGAATTGGGCCAGTGAAATTATACTCCTGGTCAGTGAATTTTTTCATTGCAATTTACCTGTTTTTAAAAGCGAATTGGGCCTATGAAATTATACTTCTGGCCAGCGAATTTTTCATTGCAATTTACCTGTTTTTAAAGGTGAATTTGGGCCTACGAGTCTATCCACCTAGCCAGCGATTTCCATTACAATTTAATCTGTTTATGAAGGAGAAATTGCCCCTGAAGTTTTATTGATCTTCGACTATTTTCTTTTGAGAATCCTAATCATCTCCCTGTGATGGTACAGTGGTATGACAACCATTTCTAACTACTATGACATAGATTTGTTGTGCCTGCATTGTTGAATCCTAGATGAATGGAATCGAATTATCTATGTGCCTTGCAAAGCCATATAAGATTGTATTGTTTCCACGATTATTGCTCTGCGCTTTTATTTCCTGATTTTGTTCCATGGCTATAGGTATTACTTTGGTGATTGGCTTTATTGAGACCTCAATCGGTGCATGTTGCCTATGATTGCCAAGTGTCACCTCGTGAGTTGGGACTACGTCTTCATGTATTTATTAACCTGGCGAGGTTTCTATTTAATATATGTGCCTTCTTGTCTCTTTGCCAGCCTTATCATTGACCACACTGCCCTTTGACTCTGTGTAATGTATAACTTTAATTCTCATGTTGAATTCTGTAATGTATGGATTATGTATAGATTTCCATAAGGTATATGGAATTAATTCTCATTGAATGCATATGGTAGTAATTCCCATCAAATGCATATGGATTTAGTTCTCATTGAATGTATAACGACTTTTCTTAGAATGTGTAGGTTGATTTATATGGCATTATATAGCTTGTAAAGTGTATCTTGATTTATATGTAATGTATAGCTTGATTTTATGACGTTTAATAATATCCTTACATCTCATCAAATAACATCGAGTTGACAATTATATACACAACAAGTCAGCATTAAAATTGCTTGAATAACTTCAATGGCTCTTATTTATAACCACACAATAGCATAAAATGGTAGTAAAGATAGCATTGAAGTGGCATTAAGTCAGACATCGATCACATTCAGGATAGCCCTTCTAGAGAATAATGTCATTTATTTTTATAAGCAACGTGGAGAACCTTTAAATGTTAAATAGATCACTTATTTTAATGGATAATTTATATTTGATTGATAAGCTCATTGATTGGGTTAAGTGCTCTTCTGAGTACACACAATGATAACATATATGGCCTGAGCATCTTCGTAACAGTTCGACCTTCACACTTAGACATTTGGCTTATCAGTTATTGTACAGGTTGTTGGTGGCATTGGGTATTAGCTTGAGATTTTTCTTGATTTTAGTCATCTTGCTTATGTCGCCCTTTTGTTTGGGGTATGGGTGTAGCCTTCTTGTCAGTATTTGTTTCCTAGCGCATTATAGTTATCTAGAGTCCTTGGTCCAGATAGGATGTGTCACGCCAAGGTTATAGTCACGTCTATCCCCAGGGGATGAGATGATTCCTAATGAGGGGATCATTGCATGCCCTAAGGTATAGAGGGGAAGGATAACTTGGCTGAGGTTTGTTCCTTCCGTGTGGTTGTTGTTGGCCGATGTGAGCTGCTATTAGCGCTTAGGTTGTTACACCTTCATACTTTTAGTTCACGCGCCTTGAGGTTCTAGTCATTGGTCATCAAAGTCATTGCGTCGGGATCAGGGTGTTATCCCTTAGCTTCTAGGCGAGGTCTTGTTGCATTGGGTGGATAGTAATTACTCTTTGTTGTTCTACGCATGTTTTACGGAGTTTCCATTGTTCCAATGCGTGGAGTCATAGTTTCCTCTTGCGTGGACTGTGTTATTTCATTCATCGTCAATATTGTGGTTAAACTGTTTTTGTCCTCACCTTCTTGCCTTTAAAAAAAAAAAAATTGGGACCTCTGCTTCGCTCGTAGTTGTAACGATGGGTCCATTACATGTAGTATCAGAAGGCGGTTCAACCCATGACTTGGGAACACTACATCTTTCGTTGATATGATATTTAATAATAATGTTGCTAATTAAGTTGAATTGTATCGTGCAGGTAATCATGGTTAGAGGATGTCGCGGAGGAAGATGATGGGGTGCTAGGGGAGGAGGCACGACACCCCCAGTAGCATCCATGCCTGAGGCGTTGAAACCCCAGGGAGACGAATAGGTTGTCATGTAGGAGAAGATAGCAGTGGGTGATGTGGTTGGAATGATGAGGTATTTTCAATGGATGTCTGAGGCCTCGATCATCCATTTGGATAGAGGTGAGGCCAGGGCACTGCCACCCCTTGAGGTTCCACCACACACTCCGTTTGGTACTCGTAGCATTCACCGCGAACTCGAGAATGTCAAATTTCCCGAATTATTTGGTGCCTCGGACAACGCAACTGTCAAGGCATGGTTGGAGAATATGGCGATGTGATTTGCACTTCATGACTATACCTCCAACATGAAGGTCCGAATCACAGTATTTCATCTGAAGGGGAGCACTCTTCTATGGTTGAAGATGCTCCTGTCGTAGCTAAACATGGCAATAGAAGACGTGTCATGGGAACTGTTCGAGCAACGATTCCAAGAGAGGTACCTATCATAGGAATTCATTGAGTTTCAGCTCAATGAGTTCAGCGCCTTATGACAGGGATGTCGTATAGTGCCCGAGTACGAGGCTCGTTTTATGGAGTTGCTTTGGTATGCGTTGCATCTTAATACTAAGAAACATAAGGTCAACAGGTTTGTATTTGATCTTAATGGCAGCATACATGCAAGAGTTAGGATTTTAATGCCTCAAACCTTTCATGATGTCATCCAGAAGGTCGTCTTAGTAGAGGACGAGCTTATTAGTGGGGGTCAGAGAGAGACTCCAGTGAGACCAGCAACTCAGGTGTCATATGGTGCACAACAACATCATACAACAGCCAGACATACGATGGGATATCGTGTCTTCCAAAGGGGATCCACTTTCACTACACCTCAACAATTGCCACCTCAGCAATGGACACCTTATCGAGGACCACAACATCAACAACAACATCGACCGCAACAGAAAAAGTTTAGACCTGTTCAACAGAACAGAATAGGATTCTAGGCCGGTGGGCCGTCATCTTCTACTTCGAGTACCAGGAGTATTAGACAGAAGAAGGGGTGTTGGACATGTGGGGAGCCACACTACCAACGCGACTGCCCAGTGGAGAGGAATAGAGCCTTTGGATCAGTCGGACCCACTACCGTGGGATATTTGGGCAAGGCTCATCGGATTCATGTAGCGGTGAATAACCACCAGGCAGAGCACCAGTCGACTATGCTCGAGACATCAAGTACTATCTCTGACCATACCCTTAGTATTTTGATAGATCCCGATGCTACCAACAATTTCATTTCTGGTGCAACACTAAAAAGGATTAAGGTAAAGGCAGTTGAACATGATGACTTTAGCTTCGTAGAGGTGGATTCAGGAGGAAAACATAAGGTTGGAGGAAAGGTTACGGGATGTACACTTAACCTGGCAGATTTTGTCCCCAGGGCCAACCTATACATCACGATATTAGGATATTATGACTTCGTGATCGGTATGGACTGGTTGGAATCACATGAGGCTATACTCAACTATAAGATGAAATAGTTGATCTTGGTCGATGATGAGGGGAAAAGACGTGTGATTGTAGGATGGAACCAAGGAGTTTCCCTGAGGTTCATCTCTTACTTACAACTACGGAGGAGTATGTGTAAGGGAGGTAATCTTTATGTGATTCTTGCGTTAAACGAGAAGGGAGTAGTGGAAGGTATAGAACACATTCCTTTGGTGAGAGAGTTTGTGGATGTCTTCCTAGAGGAGTTACTTGGGATGTCGTCGGAGAGGGAATTGGAGTTGATTATAGACCTAAAACTGGGGACTGAACCGATAGCTAGAACACCTTATCGGATGTCGATCCTGGAGTTACAGGAGTTGAGAATGCAACTGAAATCATTGTTGGACCTGGGACTGATACGTCCCAGTGTGTCACCATGGGGTGCGCCTATTATTTTCATACGAAAGAAGGATGGGTCATGGAGACTCTGCATTGACTACCGTCAATTGAACAAGGAAATGATCAAGAATCAGTATCCATTGTCAAGGATAGATGATCTATTTGATCAGATGAAGGGTGCGATGGTGTTCTCAAATATCGATTTGCGATTAGGGTATCACTAGTTACGGATCAAGGAGGATGATTTCCCGAAGACTACCTTTAAGACGAGGTTTGGACATTATGAGTTTACTGTTTTACCATTTGGTCTGAAAAACTCCCCCATGGTATTTATGAGTTTGATGAACGGGTTGTTCCACGATTAATTGGACAAGTTCATCCACGTATTCATAGATGATATTTTGATTTACACTCAAATGATGAAGGAACATGACAAGCACTTGCGCTTGGTACTACAGTGTTTGCGAGAGCACAAATTGTATGGTAAGTTGTCCAAATGCTCATTTTATCAATCGAACATTCACTACTTAGGGAATGTCATCTCTGGCGAAGGTATTTCCTTGGATATAGAAAAGGTCGAGGCTATTATGGAATTTCCTGCGTCGACGAACGTAGCATACGTACGTAGCTTCATGGGTTTAGTAGGATACTATCGACGGTTTGTCAAGGGATTTTTGAATATATCAAATCCGATCACAAAGTTGCAAGAGAATAAAAATAAGTTTTTTTCGACCGAGAAATGCGCGGAAGATTTTAGGAGGCTCAAGGAGTTGTTGACAATGACACCGATACTAAAGGTCCCTGACATGGACGCAAACTTCTTGGTATGCACTGACGCATCCAAGGAAGTCTTAGGTGGAGTCTTGATGCAATATGGTCGAGTGATCACTTACATATTGAGGAAACTGAGAAGGCATGAGGAGAACTACACAACGCACGATTTGGAGTTGTTAGCCATCATATATGCCTTGAAGGTTTGGAGACACTACCTTGTTGGAAGAAAATTTGAACTAAATATGGACCACTGTGGACTGCAACACATCTTTATGGAAAGCGACCTGAACACATGACAACGACATTCGTCAGAATTTCTTAGCGAGTATGACTTCGAGGTTACTTACATAAAAGGAACAATGAACCGAGTGGCAGATGCATTGAGTCAGAGACCACACATATTTTTAGTGTTGCCTCTTCAGACAAATATACATGAAAATATTATAACTTTACAACATGAAAATGACTGGTACAAAGAGATCGAGGGCTTTATTGGAAAAAACAAAATGATTGTACCAATATTTGAAGGATTTACGTTTGACGACGATGGATTATTGAGGTTTAAAAATCACATTTACGTACAACTGAATGACGAGTTGAGGATCTTGATCCTAAGTGAGGCTCATAAAGCAGTGTACATGACTCACCTAAGACTCACTCTTATTCTTCTGGAAGGGATTGAAGGCAGAAATAGTCAACTATGTGGCCATATGTCTATAATGTCAACAAGTAAAGGCTAAACATAGACACCCAACATGATTACTACAGCCACATGCTATTCTAGAATCGAAATGGGAGGTTATTTCAATGGATTTTATTGTTGGGTTTCCACTGACAGCAAGGAGACACGACTCGATTTTCATAGTGGTAGACACTCTAACGAAGAGTTCTCACTTTATTCCTATGCATATGACGTATCAGGCACCTGACATAGCTAGATTTTTCATCAGTGATATTGTGAGGCTGCATGGCATGCCTAAGAGGATTATATCCGATTGAGGATTGGTGTTTACTAAATGATTTTGGATGAGTTTCCAAAAGGCCTTGGTATCCCAACCTAAATTCAGTAGTGCGTATCACCCGGAGACTGACGAGAAGATCAAATGAACGAACCATACCTTGGAGGACATGTTGTGCATGTACGTGATGGAGGAAAAAAAGCGTTGGGAAGAATTCTTGCCACTGGAAGAATTCACTTATAAGAATAGTTACCAAAGCACCATTAAGATGGCGCCTTTCGAGTTTCTTTACAGGTGACCATGTCGGACACATTTGAGTTGGGATTGGCTTGAGGATAGGGTCCTGGTGGGACCAAAAGTGATCCAAGAAATGGAAGATAAAATGGAAACAATAAGGCAAAGGATTAAAGAATCTCAAGATCGACAGAAGAGTTATGTCGATGCGCACCGTGTCGACCATAGTTACGAGGTTGGTGATCGAGTCTTCTTGCGGGTAAAACTACATAAGAGTTCGATCAAGTTTGGAAGGGGAGATAAAATCTCTCCCAGTTTCATGGGACCTTTTGAGATTTTGGAGAGGAAGGGGTCCATGGCCTATCGACTAGCCTTGCCTGATTATTTGAGGCGTATGGACGATGTTTTTCACATATTTTTTTTGAGACATTATATGAGTGATCCTACACATGTTATTGAAATGATTTCCTTGCAGGTATCGGATGAGGGGGCGCTCACGTCTGAGTCGATCCACATCCTGTAGCATCACATTCTACAACTATGACTTCGAACACTAGATAAGGTCAAGGCCTAGTGGGACAACTATAGTCCACACTCGACGACCTGGGAGGATGCATATGATATGTGCCAACAGTTTCCATTTGTGTTTGATAGATAGAATTTTGATACTATGATACACATTATTTCATCACTTATACTGTGAAACTTCGGGACGAAGTTTAGACCAAAAGGGGGTGTATATAACATCCCCCTCTTGCACACACTGAGTGAACTTATTTTTTAGGACACTTGCTTGCAAGTGATCCAGATTATTATACTATTAATATTTTGATTTTGATTATGAGGCGTTATGGGTTGATGACATGTTGTTTTGCTGCATTTACATACACATGTTCTATTGACTCAGTTTTACTGAGTGTGTAGGATTTTAGACCTCGAGGATGAAGAGGCATCGATGGAACCCCTTGGACTCCGGAGCGAGTCGGGGAGTAAACTTGGGGTTTGATTGTTTCATATGTGATAATAGTGCATATGATTAGATGTTATGATTATATATATATTTATGACATGATTCATTGATGATGCAGGCTGACGATAGCTTTTCGACCAGACTCACCTGTGGAGTAGAGGGGTCACACACAACTACTAGAGACGTTGAGGGAGAGGTCTGGACAACAGCCCTGCCACAGCCTACTAGCACTCCCGCCATGGCTCGAACTATAGGTTAAGGACTACCTAGTTCGAGAAGACCCTCGATGTCATGAAAGTAGACTGCGATAGTCTCTCATGATGATTCTAGGGGGCGCACAATAAGGTAGGTCCCTTATTCCTTAGAGGCCCTTAGTCTCCCACAAGATCACCTAGAAGAGTATTGACTCCAGGGTTTTTTTATGTCTACCAAGTCAGTCAAGAGGTGAGTAGCACCCTTGGAGCACAGAGTGTGTCCTAAAGGGCACGTCGCGCAAGAAAAAAAGAAAGAGGCGAGTGCCACCCTTGGAGCATGGAGTGTGTCCTAAAGGGCACGTCCTGTAAGGGAAACAGATTGAGGCGAGTGTCACCCTTGGAGCACCTAGTACGTCTTGAAGGGGCACGTCATGTTGTTAAATAATAAATGACTAAACCTAGATGGCCTTATGACATATAACATGATAAGAAAATTTTAAAACAATTTTCCTGATAGAATGTCGCCCAACCTCGAAAATTAAAATCTAGGTCTAGGTGAAACTTGCGGTAAATAAAAAATATGTATGTTAAAAAAAGAAAAAAGAAAAATAAATAAATAAAAATGATAATCGTCATTAATCATGTGTCGATAAGGGGTTAAGTAATTCTTTTAATTTATAAAAATATTTTGGGGGATCAAATTTAAAAAGGGAAAAAGGGAAAATAATGGTTTTGTCTCATATGTTAATTAAAAAATTTTAACTAAAAAGGAAAAAGGGAAAAAGTTGATTTTCTACACCTGCCAATTTGAGTTTTAAATGAAAAGGGAAAGAGGGAAATCTAAAAGAATTAGGAAACTAGGAAAAAGGGGGAAACACAAGGAAAAAGTAGAAAGTCTAACTTAGTAAGGTATCTAGCATTTAAGAACTTTCTAAATTAACTCAACTAGTAAATTACTAAAGGGGAAAGTCATTAAAACTTGTAAGGGAATATGGGACCACCTAGGAGCGATTCTAGGAATGATTTTAGGTGGGTGAGGGGAATAGGGGTAATTATTTATTTAATGAAATTAATTTATGGAGGAATGAAGGGGATGGGTGACACATGTACAAGGAGGATTTTTATGAATTAAATTATTAAACAATAAATTAAATGGGATTTTGGGAAAGTAAAGGACTTTGAAACTCTATATAATGGAGGGAGGAGAAGGATGATGGATCTATTATGTTATTTGTAATGTTACGCTGCATAAATTTATACTTAACTGACTTAGCTTGTGGGAATTGGGATACCCATCTCAGTGAGGAGTGGTAGCTCGACCTTGCGAGGCGAGATGGGAGCTAGTTGATTCTCTGGTTAGTGTGTGTGGCCCTTTGCGGTTCGGGGGGCGAAGGGGGAATAAGAGTACACCTAGAATTGGTTGGGAGGTACTAGTGAAGTCTCATCGGTCGAAAAGCGGGAGCAGCACGAAGCATGCGTTACAACAACTCAGAGCGGACGACTTGGGCTATGGCACACTTCCTTGTTTCTGCATGGTAGATTGTTAATATGATTTATGCTTTTAGTTATATATGTTTAATCAGGTGAAGAAAATGATTGTCTTATCTTTCTAGTTGATGACTAAATTTCCCCCATAGCCTTTAGCTCGATGTTGATTGAATTCCATGGCCTTCGATCGTTGCATTTTTTTATCGTCTTACGGTTTATTGATTTGTGATGCTTGCGGTTTATTTTTGCCTTCGTCCCTAACTCATCAGTCCACGCCTCAATAGTCGGCCAAGAGCCTGATCTACACTCGTCACTTCGGTGTTAGTAGACCTATGAATCTAAACGCCCTATTTTTCTTTGCATGGATGATGAGCGAATGAGGTTCTTGCAAGTCATCTAGCCCTGTTGGTTGTTCCAGGTAGTGTGATGTCTTGCGCCTTGATGTGATTAATTAACCTTGCAATTTATTAGTTGATGGAAAAGTTTTTTTTAGCTCTGCGTTTTTAGATAATGTTGGATGAATTTATTTATGTGTTTTTACTTATTGTTGGAAACTCAAATCTGCGTTGTGATCCCTCCCCACAAACTTAACTCTAGGTTTGTTGGTGGCATTTTTCTCTGCTTGTTTTTTTTATATATTTACCTCTGCACTTTAATGGTTGATTATGATTTGAGTCATCTTATGTCCTCTTGTCCAATAGTCCCTTTTGACTATCACCGTAATGTGTGGGTGGTTGACCATTATGTATAACCATAGTTTTAATGCCTTCCCAGTTGTTAGCTGTAGTTGACAGTTGGATTGTACTTTTCTGGTTTTTTTTACCACTGCAGAAGTACTGCCTTCATGTGCTTATCCCAGCTTTGAATTCATTCTTGTTGGGGTGTTTTTACCCATCTCTGGTCTGCTATAGAACCCGTTTTGTTTTCACTATGCACAAATTCTCTGCAATTCTTTAAGTGAAGGCGATTTGGGCTTGTGAATTTATACTCTGGGCCAGCGAATTTTTCATTGCAATTTACCTATTTTTTAAGGTGAATTGGGCCTACAAAATTATACTCCTGGCCAGCGAATGTTTTCATTGCAATTTACTTGTTTTTAAAGGTGAATTGGGCTTGCGAAATTATACTCCTGTCCAACGAATTTTTCATTGCAATTTACCTATTTTTAAAGGCAAATTTGGGTCTGCGACTCTTTATGAAGGCAAAATTGGCCCTTGAAGGCAAAATTAAATCTCTTTAATCTCTTAATCTCTTTATGAAGGAAAAATTGGCCCTGAAGTTTTATTGATCTAAAACTATTTACTTTTGAGAATCATGATCATTTGCTCACGATGGTACAATGGTATGGCATCCATTTCTAACTACTATGACAGAGATTTGTTGTGCCTGCGTTGTTGAATCCCAACTGAATGTAATTGGATTATCTATGTTCTTGGCAAAGCCATTTAAGATAGTATTATTTCCACGATTATTGCTCTACGCTTTTATTTCATGATTACATTCCATGGCTAGACGTATTACTCTGGAGATTGTCTTTATTGAGACCTCAATCATTGCATGTTGCTTACGATTTCCAAGTGTCACCTGGCGAGTTGGGCCACTGGTTATGAATACCTCTTCATGTCTTTATTAACCTGGTGAGGTTGTTATTTAATCTCTACGCCTTCTTGTCTCTTTGCCTGCCTTGTCATTGACCACACTGCCCTTTACCTGCGTGTAATGTATAAATTTAATTCTCATGTTGAATTCTGTAATGTATGGATTCTGTATAGATTTTCATAAGGTATTTGGCATTAATTCTCATTGAATGCATGTGGTGGTAATTCCCATCGAATGCATATGGATTTGGTTCTCATTGAATGTATAGTGACCTTTCTTAGAATGTGTAGGTTGATTTATATGGCATTATATAGCTTGTAAAGTGTAGTTTGATTTATATGTAATGTATATCTTGATTTTATAATGTTTAATAATAGCCTTAAATCTCATTGAATAACATCGAGGTGAAAATTATAAACACAACAAGTTAGCGTTAAAATTTCTTGAATAGCTTCAATGGCTCTTATTTATAACCAAAAAATAGCATAAAATGGCAGTAAAGATAGCATTGAAGTGGTATTAATTTAGACATCGATCACATTCATGATATACCTTCTAGACAGTAATGTCATTTTTTTTATAAGCAACGTGGAGCACCTTTAAATGTTAAATAGATCACTTATTTTAATGGATATTTTATATTTGATTGATAAGCGCATTGATTGGGTTAAGTACTCTTTTGAGTGCGCACTATGATAACACATATGATCTAAGAATCTTGGTAACAGTTCGACCTTCGCACTTAGACATTTGGCTTATCAGTTATTGTATGGGTTGTTGGTGGAGTCAGGTATTAGCTTGAGATTTTTCTTGATTGTAGTCATCTTGGTTATGTCTCCTTGTTGTTTGCGGTATGGGTGTAGCCTTCTTGTCAGTATTTTTTTCCTAGTGTGTCAGAGTTATCTAGAGTCCTTGGTCCAGATAGGATGTGTCGTGCCAAGGTTATAGTTGCATCTATCCCTGGGGGATGACATGATTCCTGATGAGGGGATCATTGCATGCCCTAAGGTATAGAGGCGAAGGATAACTTGGTCGAGGTCTGTGCCTTCCGTGTGGTTGTTGTTGGCCGATGTGATATGTTGTTAGCGCTTAAGTTGCTACGCCTTCATGCTTTTGGTTTGCACACCTTGAGGTTCTAGTCATTTGTTGTCAAGGTTGTTGCATCAGGATGGGGGTGTTGTCCCTTAGCTTGTAGGCAAGGTATTGTTGCGCCGGGGAGATAATTGTTCCTCTTTGTTGTTCTATGAATGTTTTTCCCAATTTCCCTTGTGCCAGTGCGTGGATTCATAGTTTCATGTTGCCTGGATAGCGTGCTTTCATTTATCATCAGTAGTGTGGTTAAACTGTTGTCGTCATCGCCTTATTTCCTTTACAAAAAAAAAAAATGAACCTCTGCTTCACTCATAGTCGTAACGATGGGGCTGTTACATGGCTCCCCAAGGAGAGAACTACCCTTTTCCATTAATGTCAAAGGGCGAGAGATAGTCACATTGATGTGATTTAGATGACTACTGATGAAGAGAAATGCCATGTCTACATGTTTCCATCAACGAATAGTGTTGGCATCAATGTTGGTATTTCCATCAATGTCAAAGGGGGAGATTGTTTCATTTTGTTGTCATTGATGTGAAAGAGTTGATGTCTTGTCATAGTATCATTGATGTATTGATTGATTTCCTATGTTTTCATATATCTAATTGATGTCAAAGATGTCAAGTGGTGGCATAGTGATGTATTGTCATGGATTGATGTATAGACAAGATTATGTAAAGGTTGGTCATTATTTTCATCTCATGGTTAATAGGAATAACCAAATGGATGAATTCCAAAGTGGTCCCCTTATAGTGAAAGCCCTCATGGGAAGATTCTATTGAACAAAGTTCTTAAAGAGGTCCCCTTATGCTGAAATCCCTCACGGGAAGACTCTTTGTGAAGTCCAAATGGTGATTTATCCCAACATTGTGGTTAGGGAACCCAAGTTTTATTAAGGAATAATGTAGTGAATATTAGTGAATTTGTAGGAGAAACTATTCCATATGGATAATATATTTCATTCCATTTCTGGTGATATGTGGAACATCACATAACTCCTCACGGTTAATGAGTTATGGTCATGTCAAGTTGGAGAACCCTCATGAGTTATCTAGAATCCTCTAGAAGGTCAAAGAAGTCAAATTATTCTAGAAGCTCCTAGAATAAGCTGACTAACCGAACTGGTTAGTCATGGGTTAAGTGGTTGCAGCAAGAAAATGATTAAAAATAAATTAGCTACAACTGGAATTGGAGAGTTTACTATTTGTGGAAAAAGTGGACAAGTGGACAAAGTTGGTTAAGTGGACAAAGTGGTTAAGTGAATACTTCTAGAGGAAGCTACTTGGAGAGTATAAATAAGAGAGAAAGGGTATCCCATTAGTATCCATTGAAAATATTGATTATCTACAAGTGACTGAGGTAACCAAAGGATATCTAAGGTGAATCTGAGAGGGAAGGTGAAGTAAAGAAGGCTGAAACTTAAGAGAGGATAAAGTCATTTGATGATCCTTTCTAAGGTATGTTATTTGCAGGTCATCTCACCATTTTCAAAATAACTTTTGTTCTAGAATTATTCAAACAACTAAATCTTGAGGATGTTAAGAAAACATATCCAAGTAAATCTGATAAAAATTTCAGCTTGTGGGTCATTATATTTTGGGAGTTACACTCCCTGGAAAATAGGGTTTGTGGCTAGTCTTGAAACTATTCTAAAACATCTGTTTTGGGTAAAAACATCATAAATTATTCATAATAGATCCAAATTCAATTATACTAGATTTATTGGTTATAGTAAAGTTTGTAATATGTTGTGTACTATTTTCAGGTCCATACAGAAAATATTCCATGCAGGGCATTCTGTAGAAGTTCTCTCTATAATAAGTGAGAATTCAACAAGGTATGATATTTTTGGTATAACTCATTTTGTGGGAGGTTCCAAGCAGTGAAACCTGGAAAATTTGCAAACAAGATACTGAAGAACATTTTTTACAATTTTCAGACATTTATTCATTACAGGTACAAATTTATGATTGTTTCAATTTAGGGTTGTTGACTAATCCAAAATTAGTCATGTGAGACTAAAGTAAAGTTTGATGAAAATGCTAGTTTCTTGTTATTGAAGTTAAGGAAGGTTTGCAAGTATATGATCACATACACCAGGTATTTTAGAAAGTTACATATCCGATTTGGATGATGATATTGATAAGACACGTTGAGGTGACATGTTGTGCATAGTTTATGCACTTGTATTGGTATCGACTGTTGGTACAATTTGACAAACTTCATTATATCTACAAGTTGGGTCTTGTACTTTAGGGTTGGATTCCTTGCATATTTTTTGGTGCTGAGATATGCAGGTTGGGTCTTGCATTGAGATTTGGTGCTCTCTTGAATTTGGTTCTCTATTTCAGTTGGTGCTAATAAAATCCAAGGATTGTAGTCTGTAATACAAAAGAAACTTATACCTGTATTTGGTGTTCCTTGTGTTATTTATTGTGATGGTGCATAGCTATTTATTGTTAATGTATGTCATTAATATAGATTCACATGAAATCAACTAAGTATGAAAGGAACTAATAAGTAATGATGTTGTTAATGGTGATTGCTAACTAAAGTTTTGTGAGAAGTGTAAAAATATCCCTCAAACTTATTCACGCCCCCCCCCCCTCTCAGTGTGATTGGTGTGTCCAAAAATTGCAAGAAATATAACTATGGTGTGATTTGTTACACCATTTTCAATGTTCTGGATCCAAATAGAGGATACTTACATGAATTTTTATTAATTCATTAGAGATTCCATGTAATGAGAAATGATATTCCATTTGAGCGACCGAGTCCATTAGGTCCGAGCCATCAAATATATTCACCTCTACTTTAGGAAGACATAGTTCATGAGCAAGGGTGAGCAAGGGGGTTAGAATGAAAGGCCATGGAATGGGATGAGTCAACACCCTCTTGTTTTGAAGGATGTTTAGAGAATATATGACCCAAGATGGATTTATGAATCCATGGAATAATATATTTTACATTAGAATAGAGTTTGTCAAGTGTAGTGAGCCTATAATTTATTGCAGCAATTTTGGTAGTAACTTGAATGAAATTGTGATTGTTCTGGTATTGAGCTTATTTGAATTAATTGTCAATATTTTTCAAGGACTTTTCTAGGGAAGTGATGTGGTTTTCAAAGTGTTGGTTGCAGGTTTTCATCGGGGAAATGAGTGGGAAAGAAAAGGGTTGGTGGGTCCACACAGAAGGGATTATGAGAGAGGGTTGACCATACCCTTATCCATACTACCTGATTTCCAAAGGACATGAATGTAGTCTTCCTGAGTTTTGTTCTCAGTGCCACTATAGTAGTGAGGTAGTCCAATGGATGAGCTATGGCTAGTTTCATGATACTTATAGGACTCCTGATATACTTGAGTGTTAGAAAAACATGATCACAAAGAAATAAAATAAAACAAATACATAAATAAAACACAGAAGATACATAATAAAATAGAGACACATATATACATGGTTCACCCAGTGTGGGTTACGTCCACGAGAGAAATTTCCAGGTCCTTCCTTTTTATTATCCAACAAAATGAAGTGATACAACCTACAACACATCCATTGTAATTTCCTCCTCTTTCTCTCACAATATCCTCTCTTATAATACAATAATCACTCGCATACACAGTCGTAATACAATTCCCTCATAAAACAGGGTTTGCCTCTAGGGAAAAAATCCATAAAATAACTTCTATCATCAGATCTGCGACCTTATAAGGAATGATACAGATTAACTACGAAATTACAATATTTTACAAGGTAATTTTTCCTTCAAGGGTTTCCCCCCTTGACCACGGACCCCCCAGCAGGGGGGATGAGGTCCCCAGACTCTGTAGGGGAGAAATCCCACCCTACAAGCCCCCCTAATGGAGGGATGTAGAGTCTTCTGGGGTGTACAATTTTCATGGGTTATAAACACAGCTAAAAAAAAATATCTTTGAATCAGAAAGTTAATCAAGCTCCACAACCAACAATCTCCCACTTGAAGAATGATCACAATAACTCAATTTCTATTGTACTTTTTGTACTATGATACACCTTATACCTGTAAAATTTCTCATCTTCACCTTCATGATTTAAGGCCAACTGAAACTGAGAAATAACTCAATTTCTCCCCGGTTACTCCCCTTGTTAACATGTCTGCAGGATTCTGGATAATATGTATATTTTCCAACTTCAATTGTCCATCTTCCAAGATGAATTGTATGAAATGGTACCTGAGTTGTATATTATTAGTATTATAATGGAAGGTTAGATTCTTTGCAATATGAATGGCACTCTCGTTGTCACAATACAAACTGTTATTCTCCTTCTTCTTTTTGAATTCATCCATAAACCTTTGTAACCAAATCATCTCTTTGCTAGCCTCTATAGAAGAAGCATACTCTCCTTCCATTGTTGAAAGTGAAACAACCTTTTGTAGTTTTGAAATCTAACTTATTGTTTTTCCACCTAAAATAAAAACATACTGTGTGGTGCTCCTCCTACTATCTTTATCACCTGCCATATCTGAATCTACATATCCATGTAGAACAATGTTTGAACCTCCAAAAAACAATGCATGAGTAGTAGAACCTCTCAAATACCTAATAATCCACTTTACTGCCTCCCAATGTTATTTACTTGTATTGATCATATACATTTTCACAACTCCCACTGCATGTGAAATATCTGATCTTGTGCAAACCATCGCATACATCAAGCTGCCAACTTCTCATGAATAATGGACCCTAGACATGTATTATATCTCCTCCTATGCCTTGAGACACATTTAATTAGTTAATTTGAAATTTTTGGCTAAAGGTGTACTAATTGTTTTTTCATTCTGCATTCTAAACCTATCCAACACCTTCTCTATGTACTCACCCTAAGACAATGTCAATTTGTGATTTTTCCTGTCTCTTGTTATTCTAGTACCAAGGATTTTCTTTTCAGAACCCAAATCCTTCATCGAAAATTAATTAGATAATTTCTTCTTCAGCACATTTTTATCCTGCATATTATACCCTGCAACAAGCATGTCATCTACATACACTAGCAAGATAATATAACTTCCATTTTTTATCCTTTTAAAATAAACACAATGATCATAATAACATATATACTATATAACCTTGTTCTATCATAAACCTGTCAAACTTCAAATACCACTGCCTTGGAGCTTTCTTTAGTACATACAAGCTCTTATTCAACCTACATACCAAATTCTCCTTCCCTTTGACCTCATACCCCTATGGTTGTTGCATATAAATCTCTTCCTCCAAATCCCCATGGAGAAAAGTTGTTTTTACATCTAACTATTCAAGATGAAAATATTCTACTACCACAAGGCTTAAAATAGTCCTAATTGAATTCATTTTAACAACCGGAGAAAATATTTCAACAAAATATATATCTTTATTTTCTGTAAACCCTTTACAACAAGTCTATCCTTGTACCACGTTTTGCCTCCATCTTCTTCCTTCAACTAGTAAACCCATTTATTCTATAATGCTCTTTTTCCCACAGGACACTAAACGAAGTCCCAAGTATGTTTATTTACCAAGGAATCTATTTCCTCTTTCATGACTTTCTCCCACTTCCTTTTAGTGTCTACCTACATTGCCTCTTCATAATTTTATGGTTCACCAAAATCAATCAACAATAAATAATACAATGAAGGAGAGTATGGGGTCTACTTAACTTGATACATATTCTAACAACACTTGCAGGATTTTGAGGTACTTGTTGCTCATTTTGTTGTACATTTTAATTTTCTAGTACCTTTGGAGTTTATTTTCCAGTGATCTCATCAAGCACTATGTATTCTAGTTTTTATTTTTCTTGTTTCTTTCCCTGCAACTGATATTTGTACATGACCTTCCCACTGAATATGACATATCTACTCCTAATGATTTTGTGATTTTCATAACCCCATAATCGATAAACAAAATCATTAACACCATATACAATAAAGGTACACTTTTTAATTTTTTCTTCAAGATTTGTTCTATTTTCTTTATCAATATGGACAAATGATTCACAAACGAAAGTATTCAGAAATGAATAATTTACCCTTTTTACCTGTCCATGCCTCCTCTAGAATTCCACCATCCAAAGAAATTCAAGGCCCTCTATTTATCAAGTAAACAACAATATCTACAACATATACCCAAAACTATAAGGGCAAACCTGCATGCAATCTCATACTCCTTGCACACTCCATTATGGTCATGTTCATCCTTTCCGACACACCATTTTCTCATGGTGTTCCTGGTACTATATTCTCTCTATAAATCCCATGGTATGAACAATAATCATCAAACAATTTACTGAAGTATTCACCTCTATTGTCTGATATAAGACACTTCAACCTTGTTCATGTCTAATTCTCAACCAAAGTTTTCCATTTCTTAAAAGTATCAAAACCATCATTTTTTTTTTGAATGCAATAAACCCAAGTTTTTCTAGTTGCATCATCAATAAAAGTAACATAATAACGAGATCCACCAAGAGATGATACTTGAGCTGGTCGCCATACATATGTATGCACAAGCTCTAACTTTTCATTCTTCTTTACCTTTCCAACTCTAAGAAATCTGACTCTCTTTTGTTTTCCATAAAAAAGTGCTCACAAAAATCCAAATCAATATTTTTTAATATCTGGAAAAAAAATCTTTTGTGAAGTATCTACATCCCCTTCTCACTCATGTGAGCCTATGATGCCACAATGTTGTATCCACTCCTGTAGATTCTAAAGATATAGAAGAATTAGTATTACCAGTACATAAATACAAAGTACCTACCTTATCTCTATTTTTTATCACCAATGATCCTTTGGTGACCTTCCATGTCTTATCTATAAATATAGATATGCAACCTTCACTTTCCAACTTCCTAGTTGAAATTAGAATTTTCCTTAGACATGGATTACGTATTATCTCTTTCAACAAACATTGGTTTCCATTCTTTTTCTTTCTTTTTACCTTTCTCATTCCAACAATTTTACATGGTGCATCATCACCCAATTGAACCTGTCCAAAATCACCTTGAACATAATATAGAAAATGTTTCCTATGGTATGAAATGAAGCCCCTGATTCTACTACCCAACACTCATAAATATTATCTACATAAAGTAAATCTTGTAACACATCACCTGTTACATTTGCTTCTTGATTTTTCTGTTGTTGTCCATGTTTTTGTTTATTTAGAGCTATGTAGTCTTTCTTCAGATGTCCTTTCTTCCCACAATTCCAGAACTCTATCTTTCTTAGTTTGTATTTGGATCTTCCCTTCCTATAATTCCCACGGCTCCCTAAGCCATTTCCTCTATCCTTTTGTCTTCTCATGTTCTCCACAGTCAACACATTACCTAATGTCTCACCTATTCTTTTTCGTAGCATTTCCTCGCTAAGGATAACACCAACAACATCATAAAATTTTAAAGTGTTTGAACGAGAGACAAAATTACTTACAATCATGACCAAGTCATTCTAGCTTTCTGGAAATGAGCACAAGATTAGAAGATCCCTGACCTCATCATCAAAGTCCACTTTTACAGAACTTAGTTGATTAGTAACCGTATTAAATTCATTTAATTGATCTATAATAGACCCACCTTCTGACATATTCATATTAAATAATCTCTTCATTAGAAATACCTAATTGGATGCCGAGGGTTTTTCATACAATTTAGCCACTGCATCCATCATCTCCTTCATTGTCGTTTCCTTTTAAATATTGAAAGCCACCGATGTTGCAAGGCTCAACAGTACCATTCCTAGTGCCTTTCTACCAAGAACCTCCCATTCTTCATCCTTCATGGCTGTTGACTTCTTTTCTATTCCACCCAATGGTAGGAATGGATCCTTCTAATATAAATAATATTCCATCTACATCTTCCATAAATGGTAGTTTTTTCCGTTAAATTTGTCAACCCTAAACTTTTCATCTTCTGCCATTGTTCGCACTTGAACCAGGAAACTTGTTTTGCTGTGAGTTACCTTTCACTCTGATACCAGTAGTTAGAAAAATAAGATCACAGAGCAATAAGATAAAAAAAATATGGAAATAAAACACAGAATATACACAATACAATAGAGACACATATATACGTGGTTCACCTAATGTGGGAAATTCCCCCCTGGCAACCGCCTATGTGGAGGGGTGTATAGTCTTCCGGGGTGTACAGTTTTCATGGGGTATAAACAAGGACGAAAACAAAGACCTTTGAATCAAGAAGATCACCAGGCTCCACAAAAAACACTGAGATTACATAGGAGTGAAATCCCATGTAAATATTTTTTCCGTTGCGGTACTACATGAAGGAGCACCAATAAGGGTTATAGAGGTTTCCAAAAAGTTGAATCCATGTGAAATTATTGTGTACATGTTCTTCCCCAATTGCAATTTTACCTGCTTAATGACAGATCACTGTGACTTATAGATGTTAGAACACATCTCTAGCCTGAAATTATTTTTTTTCTAAAAATATCCATAGGAAAGAGCTATGGAATCACTAGTAAGGTACCAGAAGGAAATGCAAAAAGGAGTAACATAATGATTATCACAATAATTAGTGGAAAGAAATGAAAATAGTAAGCACAATGACATGATGGATCCAAAAGATGATACATTTATTATCTTAAGAGAAAAAATTTCTTTCCATTTCAAGGGGGTAGCCTCGAAAGAAGTATAGCTTGAGTACAAATGATTTCTAAGACCAACGTTTCCATGCTTTCTACCCCTATATATACTATTTCTATATTATTGAGAACATTCTAGAGGAAGAATGTTCTGGAGGTGGAACCATGTAGTAAGTCTTCTTACATTAGACTTGTTCACATTATTACATAGGCCTTACTTACTAATGAGAACCTTTATTACATAGAAAAACATATTATTTGATCTACATGAGGGTTAGTGAGGTTAGGACCCTAACAATGGGACTATAATAAATCCCAAGTCTAGAAGCCTACAAGCTAGCGCACTAGGAAGGGGTTCCACATTAGACCAAAACTCCAATCTATACCACCACAGGGACAATGCTCTATATTACTCTTATCATTCTTCTCAACAATTGGGAGAGTTTCTTTTTCCTTCTTCTCTCTCTGATTTCTCTCTTTCTTTCTCTTCATCTAACCCTCCAAGTAAACATATTAATGTTTTTCCATATTTCCCTCACCACTAACACCTCATGAGAGACCGTCATTTCACCTAATGAAAACAAAATGATTTCTTGTGACACATATGAGGTGTGAAGCACACTTATAGTGTTGGAATTACTAATGTGTACTATGTTCCCAAATTCTACTTATGCAACTTGTACTTCTCTTCTAGTAAGTTTAATTCCATAAATGCATACATTCC
>JZKD02S2232102.1:190588-202981 GCA_000966675.3 Picea glauca | reverse complement strand
AGCTTATTTTTTATAATGAAATTTAAATTTGTGAAATTTAATTATTCATGAAAACACATTAAATAATGAACATTTTTAAAGTCAGATAAAACATGTTATCACTATAACAAGAAAAATACAACATTTATTATAAATAAAAGAAAAAAAAAACATTTAACTATATGTCAAAATATTTTTTTTCTTGAACATCATGCCAATATTACATCATGCCAATATTAGATTTCAATCCCAATACATGATAATTAACAAACCAATAATTTTTGTATTTTAAAATAAATATATTATTTTATAAGAATTATTTGTAAAAATCATATACTTTTGTATCTATTAATAATCTATATTATAATATTTTTTGTATTTTTAAAATAAATATATTATTTTATAGGAATTATTTGTAAAAAGCATATACTTTTGTATCTACTAATAATCTATATTATTATATTTTTTGTATTTTTGAAATAAATATATTATTTTATAAAAATTATTTAAAAATATATATATATTTTTGTATCTACTAATAATCTATATTATAATAAGTATTTTTTTATAACTTTTAAATCTATCTACTAATAATAATCTATATTATAGGTATGTTTTTATAACTTTTAATTCTTGAAATATACTATTCATGTGAAATAATTAGTATATTACTTTTGACAAGTTGTTAATTGTTTCATTTTTCAATATTGATACATAATTGTCAAAAGAAACTAAAATATCATGAAGTTATAATGATTTTTTAATGGCGATTGGCTATGATAATGGAATGAGGTGAAACGCATAACAAACTAAGGTGTTTTAATAGAGAAATATGCACGAGTTGGGATAATATATATTAAGGATGATGGTGAAATCCTAAGAAATAGAGGACGATATGCAAAGGAGCCACACCTACATAGAACGGAGGGTATTGACCCATTCATTTACAATAGGTATAATCAGATCAAACTCATATGGGTTGGGGTGACCGAGAATAATGTAAACCTTTATTGAAAAAGCAAATGAATCACGAAAGAACTTTATCTATTCACATCATCATGTCATGTAATTTATGTTAATTCATGATCATATCAAAATATCATGTTAATTCAAATCTTTAAATTTTAATTATATATAAAACTAAATTATATATATATGAAATTAGAGGTAAATGGTATTTGAAGAGTAAAACTATATTAATCATATTTACAAGAAAATTTACTAAATTACATATATATGAAATTAGAGGTAAATGGTATTGGAAGAGTAAAACTATATTAATCATATTTCCAAGAAAATTTAGGTACGTTTTTAGGTTCTTAGGTTCGAAGATTGATTCAATGCAATGTTTTCGTAAGTAAATAGTTTGGTTGAAAAAAATATAAAAACCAAAGTATTAAGCATTCTCAAACCATTTCATGCAATGTTGATGTCAATGAAATTTATTGATCTTACTTATTCATTCTCTATCTCACCTCTTACTTGTACATGACAATATCCTTCACACTTCAAATGTGAGATAGATAATAACCTTCTAGTAATATTCTAAATTTTGTATTGACATTTGATGGAAAAAATACTAATTTACTATACATATTGTTCAATATAGGAAGACAATATTGATTAGTGTATTTCATAGAGATAATTGTGCAAATTGAAAACTATATCAATAGTATTCGATTAATTGGTATAGTGTTGGATAGATAGATTGGCATAAACCTCCGTTAATTATGAATTGATCTATATACTAAGTATTCACTATAACATTCAATATATTAATAAATCTATGATTATTGATCATTATCATAAACTATTTCATTCGATATGATACTGAGAATAAAATATATCAATCGGTTCATGGATAATGTCTAATTTGATATGAAATTGAACATTGAAAAATATCAATTGACACATAGATAGGCATCTTATAATGACTCTCTTCTTGGTAATCTCACATTTTATAATCATCAAGATCATCGTAGTTTGAATAAGGACTTGACAAATCCAATTGCAACACTTCGTTGTTTGTCTTAAAGTTCCATAACTCCTATCACATGCCTTTCATCGTGAGTCACATGGAGGGCTAAGCTTGAGCACAAGGGGGTTGTTGTCTGCCATTTTCATACAAAGCAATTTGAATGGAAAATTTTGTTCAATACGATTTTGTATAGCATCCAATAAATGGAGAAATATCCCCATTGGAAGAAATACATGGAAAAAACAATCAATAAACACTTGACATGTAATGGGTCATTGTGGAAATTGACATGTTTTTGGAACAAGCCATGCCACTGATGTGCCTCGTGTCAAAATTTTAAGATTGGAATGTCAATTTTAATAACTATTATTGTCACCGCGCCACAATTCATTCTAAAGACTATGTAATGTTATGGATTTCTTCTTTATTGATAATTGATATCTCATCAATAAAAAAATAAAAACTATATGAATTAATCATTCTACAATATGGTCAATTGGGTTTAATTATTCTACAATGTAATGAACATCAGAGAATCAAGAGATTTTACATCTCTTGTATGTTAGAGTCCACAACCCTTTCCAAAGTTTTATACGTGTTCCTTCTTATCCTCAATTTACAATCTCTTTAACAAATTCTCTGCCATCTAATCATCCGACCTCAAAGTAGGTATTTTTATTTTTACTTTTGAAAAGGGGGTGTCAAGATCGATAACTAAGTGGTGGATTCTAATTGTGGTGCAAGTGCAATGGAAGCAAAATGATTTCTTGAGACATTTATGAGGTGTGTAGCACATTCATAATGTTGGCAATATTATTGTGTACAATGTTCCCAACCTATACTTAAGCAACCATCTTGGCATTAGCGGATTTGGCTCATTTCTTTAGTTTTGTATACATATACACTTGTGTTTATCATGCTAAATAAACCACTATATAAAAAGGAAATAAAAAATCTAAAATAACCCTTTATGTAGGCCAAACACATTTCGACCTTAAAAACTTGGATATAATAGTTAGGGTTTTCTTATTTTTATTAAGAATTTAGGAATTTTATTCTTCCATCATCTATCCTAATTATAGTTAACTCAAAATTATTTCACAATATTTAACCTAAAATAACAATAATACTTTTTAATAACAACAATAATTTTTAATTTAAAAAAATCTTAATTATAATTTAAGAATTATTTCAAAATATCCTTTATCACATTTTTTAAAATAAAAATAATACTTTTTTAATTTTAAAAAATCTTAATTACAGTTTAAGAATTATTTCACGATGTCCTCTATCACATTTTTTTGCAGTGGTTTAAAAAAACCACAACATAAGAACTCTTGCAAAACGAAATCCATACCAAGAAATAACAACAATACCTTCCTATTAAAAAAATTAGAAAATAAAATTGTAAACATCTTATTAAAAAAAAAGGAACTCCATTAGCTACTCGTAGATTAAAAGATTACTCATAGATTAAAAGATGGACTCCATTAGTTACCCATGGATTCTATCGATTAACTTTTCATGAACAAACAAAATAAATATTCCTTTTATTTGTACATGACATGTGCTTGATATATATACAACAACCTTAAGATAATAGGGTATATATACTACATATATTTATTTAGACTATTTAGTTATTTATGTTGGAAACATGTTAATTAATTTTTCATTAGGTTAAATACATGTTAAATGCACATGTATGTAGTTATATTAGTAATGTGTATGTATGTATTTTGTTTGTGAAGAGATTGTGTAATTAGTGGATCTAATTATAATTAGTTACTCTAATTATTTGAGAGATGCTATATAAGAGTATACTCATAGAAGTGCAATCCAATGTGTAGTAAAATGTGTGAGCAAAACACAATAAGGAGAGGATGGTTGTATTCTTGTACTGGCTATTGTACTGGCTATTGTAATTCTCCTTTAAATAATAGAATAACGATAATCATTGCTCATAATCTTTTCCAGCATTGGGTTTGTGATTAATGCGTTGTTGTGTTTGATTTGATGTTCTCACTTTTATGGTATGTTTATGCTTTGTTTTTACTTCCATTGCCCAAGCAGTGGTGTCCGAGGGGTGAGCTGAGCGGAGTTGACCTGAGCGGATGTGCTTAAGATAAAAGAGGAGCTCGTTCTGTATGTCGTATAATTGAGAAGGACGGATTCGTATGAAGGGGCGATATTTTTTGCCCTATCGCACATAATCCTCTGCAAGGGAAGCAATAACTTCTCCTTACCTTCAGATAATATGGTTTTCCAAGTTCATTGCTCCCTTGTAGCAGCGGGAGGAACGATAAGAGGGAATCATCGCTTCCTACAGCGTACAGAAGAAACGATATTGGCGATAACTTCGTCATCATCACTCTGTATACATAGCAAGAGGAGGGATGCTCATTTTTCATCGTTGGAGTGGCCTTGTGGAGGAAGCGATGACCGTGAAAGGTTATTCATATTAAAGTTCGAGGTATATGTGTTGAATATGTGTATGAAAGCTGTTTATGCACAAGAGGTATGAAGCTGGAGGTATATATTATAATGAATCACTTTTATCATTAAGTGGACGTCTTATAAAAATATTTGTGGTGGAAAGTTATGGGGGATCACATTATTTTTTGAACAAAATTTGATAGCGAATCGACCTTATAAGCACAAGATATATTGTATGAAGGAGAGTTTTTCATTATGCACATGATGTACCTTATAAAGGATTTCCTTTATAAATAAATGGATGGATGGATGTTATAATTTGTTTAAGAGTGGACTATTTCTTTAGTAGAAGGTTTTAAGACAAATATTTAAAAATATTTGGACTTTCGATGAAATCTTTTGATTAAATATTTCATCTTTTAATTAAATATTTGGGGTTCAAATATATCATTGTTTCTCCATATTATAAACTTAGTTTTATAAACCATGGTTTGAGAGTTTGTGTTAATGGAAAAAGTATAGAGTTTGAAGTTTGAGTTGGAGAAATTCAATGGAAAAAATTACTTTGAGTTATGGAACTTCATGATGCAGCAAGGCAACAACAAGAGCAGTGTTAGTTGAGTCACCGTGAAAGAAAAAAAAATGTATTTACTTTGAGTTGTAAAATTATTGATTGCATGTAAATGGCTATATATCTATAATACCTGGATAGACATGTGTACCCCTAGCTTATCAAGTCACCTATGAAAAGTTTAGACACAAATTTAGATAGATTGAATATGTGGGGGGGATGTTTGTTGGGTTAACCTTGACTCTGTGAAAGAGTTAATGAGTTAAATATGGTTTTTAGGCCAAGGCACATGTTTTTTCGGGTCCTTGTTTTTTCGGTAGCCCATGGTATTGTGTCCATGTATTGCATGTAATGAAACCTATAAAAGACTTAGTGAATTCCATTGTAAATGGGCCTAGAGGTAAGTGGTGAAGGCTTACTTGGCCGTCTTGGACAGATTGGGTCACCGTCTTGGACAGATTGGGTCAAGGGAATCTTCATGTTAAGGGGGAGCACTAAGACTCGAGTGTAAAGTCTTTGGAGGTGAGCGACAATGGTTCACATGGGTTGGTTTGGTCAGTTTTGGTCAAAATTGTTTGAATGAAAAGTTAGAGGTGGAGTAGTGTGTTCATGTTAGAAAGGTGGGTCTATAGAAAGGTTGATGTGTTGGAAGGTCAATCAAGTGTTTGAAAATATATGATGAAGGTAAGTTCATATCCATGGAACTTGGAAAGTATTGCAAGGAAGCTTAGATCGAATAGGCATGTTCAATAATGCCAAGTTGCAACAATAGTTGTGGATAGAAGCATTCTTTCTATCTGGTAACTCGGGCACCATCGGTTGCAAAAGACAGGAAGATTCATCAAGAGGTATGAATAGGTCATCTGGTAATTACTCAAATGTGAAATTATTCAGTTGTGGTGTTTATGTTTTTTATCAGCATTTTAAGTAGGACCCAGATCAAATAGGTAGATATTTGATACAATGATGATGTTAATGGATGGAGACTATGAGATCCTACTACCCACAAAATCATCATGGACATAGATGCATTGTTTGATGAATCTCCTTTTATAAAAGATGAAAGTTTCAAAGCATGACTGGTAGTAGAAGGGTATTTGGAAGGTATTGATTTCCATGAAATTTTCTCGGCAGTTGTTAAAATCTTGTTTCTATTCATGTTGTGTTAGCACTAGTTGTGTTAGTAAAACTAAATGTTAAAATTGTTTTACATGGATTTTTTTGGATAAGGGGATGTATTTGGAACAACCAGAACGGTTAGTTCAGAATCCCAGCAAAAGATTTGTTTGCAAACTCAAGAATCATTGTATGGCCTGAAGCATGTTAGGAAAATGGTACAAGATATTTGATTCCTTCATGGTGAGCCAAATTTTACAAGAAGTGAGTATAACCATTGTATTTATGGTACATTCATTATCTTGGTGTTATATGTTATTCTTGTAGCAAGCACAAGCATGTTTGATATCAACAAGTTGGCTCAGTGATAAAAAAATGGAAGGATTAATTAACAAATTGACTTAATTAGATGCTCATAAATGATTAAAGAGTTTAGCCATTAATAACCATGTTGCAAATAAGAGAATTAAATAGAAACAAGAATGAGACAAAGACAACAAGAACTTGATAACAAAGTTCACCAATATGTGGCTACGTTTCCGGGCCCACTTCCAAGTGGAGGACCTCTTTATTTATCTTCAAATGCTCAAGTTCTCTTTACAATGGCTCTTTTTTATTACAAACATGCCTCTAATATGTTGTAAAAGACCTCCTTGTCCATATGCACACATGACTCAATAAAATCCTCTCAAAACATGACAAAATTCCCCTCAAAACATGAGAAATGGGCTCAAAACTCCAACTCTTATTTACATTCCCTGCATAAAAAGTACCCCTTGAAGCCAAATAAGCCTGGTTTATATAGTTTTTAGGATCATATGAGGAATTCCAACTTCCCACAAAGATCTGGCCTCTTTTTGGCATCAAATCCCCCTTCAAATGGCCAAAATATCCTCACAAATGCCCAATCTAGGCCAAACTATAGGAAAAAACACCCACCCATGCATAAAAATAAAAAATAGCCCCTAGGATTGGGCGTGCACTTGAAATTAAGGTCATATGGAATCATAGGTGGCCAAGAGCCAGCCTGCGTGATGGCCCCTTTTTTGAATTTACTGGTCACATGTGGTAATGGGATAGGACCGCACCCTTGGGGTGCGCCTAAACCCTTGGTTCCAGCCCCTGCCTTATTTGGTGGTAAGGTGCTTATCATGCACATTGGTGGTTATATACATGGTGCTCGCGCCCTATCCACTATGGTCATATGTAATGTAACGAAACCGTCGGTTGGGGCTTAGCCCCAGCCCCCTTCTACCCCATACACTTATACATTTTATTTTATATAATTTAAAGTGGGTTTTAACCCACAAGATCTAGTGCTAGAGTGTTGGTCATTGGACCTCTCCTAAATATTTTCTCTAGCAATAGGTCATGGGTTTGAATCCCATGAGCCCTAAAAACTTTTAAACTGCCATCCAATGATAGGGTCCCACGTAGCACCTCTTCATTTGCCTGAAAAGTGTCACTTGTCAACATTTGAGTGGATCCGCCCTCTACCCAGTCAAATTGCTTCTATACTGCCACATGTATCAATGCTATGTGAGCATGATGATGTCATGCTGACGTCAACATTGAATTTTTTTTGCCTATTGACTTTTGACCTTTTTGGGAAAATGGTCAGAGTATGATAACTCTCACATACATCGTTCATTTGAGAAAGTAAATATATGGCTAGAATCAGCGTGATGAGACAGTAGAAATTGAATTGGTTTCATTCAATTCCGAGAACTTTCATTTTGAGCATTTTCTAGACCTGGGGAGCCTCCTAGATCATTCCTCCCCACTTGGAATCTTTTGAACCACCAAAAGTTTGGTATCAGTTGGTAAATAAGTGAGGATACTGCATCCTCACCTTTCCAGTCTCCATCCACTTGTCCTGACTTGGATTTGTACCCTTCATTTCCACTCGAACATACTCTAGATCGCCCCTGCGAGAAGTACAAACTCTTTTGTCCAAAATGGTGTCTTCCTACAACTCGTTCATATATTCAGGAGAAAAATATTATATGGTAGGAATATTAACATTCTCTCCTTGATCCTTGATCATAGGAATCTCATACAATCGCAAGTTTTCCACATTTACAACTGAATAAATTTGCATATATGGAGACAATTCTAACTGGAAAGCATTAATACCAATCTTGTCTAAAATTTCGAAAGGACCATAAATAATTGGTTTAAGCTTTTTACCTTCTCCTTGCATCCTTTCCTTGGTAATGTATAACCAAACTTGATCTCCTTCTTTCAACTGATGATCAACTCGATGCATGTCATGCCTCGCCTTGTACTTGGCTTAGCTTTTCTCCAACTATTCTTGTACCGCATGATGAATCAAATGGATCCATTCAATAAACTTTGTAGCCCTGTCCACATAACTATGTCCTTCTGCTGCAATGTATTTCCCAAAGACAGAATCCAAAGGAGACTTTGGTAAGTACCCCAAACACGTTTCAAATGGATATCTTTGAGTAGAAGAATGCTTCGCTCGATTATACACATGTTGTACATAACACAAATGTTCATCCCAAAGCTTAGGATGTTTGTTGCAATATGCCCAAAGTAGATTCCCTACTGTCCTATTCACCACCTCTGTTTTCCCGTCCGTCTGTGGATGAAATGATGTGCTCTTCTTTAACCTAGTGTCAATAAGTTCACACAAGCTTGACCAAAATTTCCCTAGAAACCTAGAGTCTTGATGAGATACAATAAAAGTAGGTAACCCAAAATGAACCCATACATTTTCAAAGAACATTTGAGTTGTTTGTTCAGTTGTGACTTGCTTTTTACAATGCATTAGAACACACATCTTATTGAACCTATCCACAACTACATATAGGTAATCATGACCTTTTCTAGACATAGGCAACCCCCCCACAAAATCCATAGATACACTTTCTCACGATCTAGAAGGATTAGGAAGTGGAGTGTACAATCCCAACTTTCTATTACTTGGTTTTCTTATTGCACACATAGTACATCCCTTTACATACTTAGACACATTTTCATGCATTCAAGACCAATAACAAAATCTTTGTAACTGAGCAACTATTTTATCTACACCAAAATGTCATGTTATAAGAGAAGTATGTGCCTCCCTGATGATATGGACTCTTTCACTTTCTTTTATACATAATTTTCCCAAATGATACAAAAGTTTGTCTTTAATATGATAATTTAATTCTTCTCCTCTTTTACCATGACTTAAAGTTGCATAGACTTACTTGAAATATTTGTCCTCATCATATTGTTCAATGTAACTTTCATGAGTAATTGAATTGTGCTTAAGGATTGTAGCAATTGTACTAGGAGGCCTAGATAACATGTCAACAACTTTATTAAGAATGCCCTTTTAATATCTGATGACCAAGTGAAATTGTTGTAAAAACCCCATCCATATAAAATGCCTTGATTGTTGTAGCTTATTTTGTGATTGTACATACTGCAATGGTTGATAATTAGTATGTATTATTATTTCTTTTCCCATTAAATAATGTTTCCACTTTTTAACACTTTGTACTAGAGCATACAATTCTTTATCATAGGTTGGATAGTTAATTACTATTGTAGTGAAGGTCTCAGAATGATAGCATATGGGTTTTTTGTGCTACATCAACACTGCCCCCATGGCATAGTCACTTGCATCGGTTTCAATTTCAAAAGACTATTGGAGATCTGGCAATGCCAGAACACGAGCTATACTGATCTTTACTTTCAAAGTATTGAAATCCTTCTATTGGCTTCCTCCCTACTAGAATCCTCTTTTCACACTTGTCAAAGCATGTAAAGGTGTTGCAATCAGAGAGAAGTTTTCAATAAACTTCCTCCAATAATCTGTTTCCCCCATGAAGCTTCTTACTTCAGTTACATTTGTAGGATTTGGCCAATTTATAATAACCTCAACTTTAGAGTGATCAATCTCAAGCTCTCCACCCCCTACAATGTAACCCAAATATACAAGAGATGTTTTTCCAAATTCACATTTTGACAACTTCACAAGAAATTTCTCTCTTTGCAACACTGAAAGTATCTTCCTAACATGTTGGACATTCTCTTCCTTGGTCCTACTGAAAATAAGAATATCATCTAAGTAGACTATTACAAATTCATCAATGAATGGCCTAAATACATCATTCATAACACACATGAAAGTAGCAGGTGCATTAGTAATCCCAAATGGCATCACTAACCATTCAAACAATCCCTGTTTTGTTTTAAAAGCAATTTTCCATATATCCTATTAAACAATCCTGATCTGATGGTAACCACTTATTAAGTCTAACTTAGTAAAATAAACCACATGTTTCAATTGATATAATAAATCATCAATGTGAGGCAAAGGGTAATGATTTTTTACCGTCATTTTGTTCAAGGCTCGAAAATCCACACACATGTGCCATGTTCCATCTTTCTTTGGCACCGGGATGATAAGTGACTCACATGGAGAAGCACTAGGTTTGATGACCCCCTGGTCAACCAACTCTTGTACCTATTTCTTTATCTCTACATTTTCCAAAACTCATAACCTGTACATGCCAATGTTAGGAAGAGGAACATCATTTTGCAATTGTATCTCATGTTCAACTTGTCGTTTTGGAGGTAATCCTTTTGGGACTTGAAATAAATCATCATAGTGAGAAACAATTGTAACTAAATCATCTTTTAACTTTGTATCACAATATTTGAAAGTATCAATTCCGACAATGTCTTTAGCTTTTACGACCATTAAGAGATATCTCTTACTCACATTTACAATCATCTTCATATGTCCTGAGTTGATTAGTAATAGATTCAATTTCTTCTCATGAGCCCTTACAATATATTATTTTCCATCTTTAGTTAATTGATACTTATTGTCTTCACGATAAAATATTGTTTTTCTATCATACAAATATGGAATCCCAAGTACAATACCACATATATCTAGTGGAACCAAATCCAACTCAACCTCATCTAAAAATTGTGAATTAATAGAAAACTTTAGGACACATTGTCTATCCACTTGCAATTGATTATCGTTATGAATCCATCCTAAAGGATATGGTTTCTTATGAGTTTTAGTGATTAATCCCAACTTTTTAACTATTTCCTCTCGTATCAAATTTACTTGTGAGCCACTGTCAAATAGAGTATCAGTTTTTATATGTTTGGAAATTACTCTTATATGAAAAAGTTCTGTTTGTTTGACCTCATCAACTTCATTATCAACTTTTAAAGACTGAATTGAAGAAATTGTAGTAGCTTCAGAATTTTTACCTTTGACTCCTGTGTTTGTGACCTTTGTCTCATCTCCCAAATCTTACCCCAAATCGGTTTGAGTTATTGCAGTCGTCTTTGGTTTTCCTTTATTCCTGAACTTTGTTGGTTTAAACTCTGGGTGAAGGATCCAACAATGATCCTCACTATGGCCTTCTTTCTTACAATGAGTACATGTAGGTTTTTCCTTCTTCACTGTATTAGTTTTCTTCCCTTTGAACTTCTATTGACCCTTGCCTTTGAACTTTCGTTCAGTAGATTTAAATGGTTTTACAAAATAAACATTTACATTCTTGCCTCTAGATTCAAGATGAGTCGATTGCACACACACCTCATCTAAGCTAGTTGGATTAAACATAAGAATTGTATGTCGTAAATAAATATGAAAACCACCTATATACATAAGTAATGTCTCGTGATTATCCAATGGTATTGCCAACAATAAATGTTATAGGATAAATCCGTGAGTGCGGACACAAACTGATCTCCCTAGATCCACCTAGATCTAGAACAAAACAGGACAGAATATATCGCTTTCCCTAGAAATAACTATTGAATTAAATTGGAAGTGAGAATAAGACACATACCTCGTAATCGCTTCCTTAATCTTTGTTGCTCCTGCTTCGTTCCAGTGCTCTCGTGCAGTCAAGATCAAAACAACACAAACCAACCAAAGTGAAAGCAAATAATATATTCAATAGCTAATCTATACATATGATCAAGGAGTTATGTAATAAAGTAAATCTAACTTTATGGGAAAGAAACATATTACTGTATCATATTAAATGTGAAAGAGAGATTACAACCATTGCCTTGATGTCGTAAAGTCCCTTCCAATTGTCCTTCGTTCCCCACACACTTCTTGCTCCAAGGATTCTGAAATCATAGATCTGATAGCTACTCGCAATCTATCTTGACAAAGAAAATCTCAAAGCCACTCTAAGAAAGCTAATAATTCCAAGCCAAAGAACCACAACCAAGAACCTCTTCTCCATGAGAGCTCCTCTCCTTTTATAAGTTGAAGAGGATAAGGTGAGGAGGTTAGGATGATCCCACTAAA
>JZKD02S2232102.1:169264-190578 GCA_000966675.3 Picea glauca | reverse complement strand
TTTAAATTTAATATAATATATAATATTTTAAAAAAATTTAAGGAATGAAAGAAGTTAAGGAAATATTAGTTGATATATTGAATAGTTTTAAAAGATCTCATGTTCACTTTTTTTAATATTGCAAGTTTAAAACGATATAAAATCCATGAATAGGTTGGATGACATGTTAGGTTCTATAATCCAAATAGGTAATCCCATTTACATGTAACAAAATGCATGACATATCCTTAAACGAGCCACATGTAGGACATTAAATTGAAAAAGAGGAGTGGAATTGAGTCATGGAAATCAAGAAACAACCAACCAAGTTAAGATTCACATTTTCATGCCATATCAATGTACTTATTCGAGACTTGATATGAGGTGTTTAATTTGGTAATTATGGATACACTAAATTTAATCAAAGACATAATTTTTAGCAAAAAATATATATAAATGTTATTGGAATTAAGAGATTACTCTCCAAATCCTCTTATGAGATGGGGTACAACATTATTCTCTAATCACAAAAATATTTTTCTAAATTCAATATTCCCATAGAGATGGCTAAATTTTAACCCAAAAATCCTTTCAATCTAGGGTTGTAAAACCCTAGCTCTTTTGTTGGTTCAACCATAATTTTTTGTAGGAAGATACCATGAGTAAGACTAGGTCAAATTAACATGACCAATCTGGGAGAATGTCTTCCTAATGTTGCTAACTGGATAAACATTAACACTCCCTCTCATCGAGGGAGACATTCTACATCATGCCAATCTTGTCTCTAAAGTATACAAACTTTTTCTTAGAGAGAAGCTTGGTGAGAATGTCCACAATTTTCTCATCTATGGATATGTACTGGAGACTGACTGCTCCCTTATGTACCATGTCTCGGATGAAGTGATATTTGATCTCAATGTGCTTCGAATTGTAATGAAGTATTGGAATTTTTGAAATCTTGAAACAACTTTGATTATCACAGTGTATTAAGGTCGTCTCTATCCCTTGATCAAATAGTCCAGAAAGAAGTTTCTGAAGCCATATTGCTTCGTGACTTGCGACACGTGTTGAAATATACTCTGATTCTTCTATACTAAGTGCTACAAAATTCTTCTTCCTTCTAAGACAGGATATCATAGTTGATCCTAAGTTGAAGAAACAACTCAAGGTGTTGTTTCTATCCACTACACTCCCTTCCCAGTAAGAATCAGTATATCAATGCAACCTCACTTCACCACCTAAATCATATCTCATACCATATCCAATTTACCATGTAGGTACCTCAACACATGCTTTGTTACAACCTAATGGAAGTGTACTGGTTCAACCTTGAATTGGATCAAGGTGTTCACTACAAAGAAAATATATGTCTTGGTGTTAACTAGGTACATCAAGGATCCAATCAGCTTCTTGTACATAGTGGAATCCACAAAATATGAATATGAAGCAAAATCACTTAGCTTCTTCATAATTTTTATCATAGGTGTAGCCATGGACTTGCAGTCCATCATACCGAATCTACTCAAGATATCAACTGTGTACTTTCCTTGTCCAAGGAATATTTCATATGGTTTCTACCACGCATCCAATCCCAATAAATAATGCATCAATCCAAGATCCTTCATCTTGAAATGAGAGGTAAAATCCATCTTCCACCGATTAATGAGTCGGTATGCTCTCGTAAAGAAAAAGTCATCAACATATAACATCAATATCAAAGGATCACCATCATCAACCTTATATTAAGGGTTTGGATCTACTTCACTCTTGGTTAAGCACAAACGTATCATGTATGATCCATCAATCCTAGATTATCATGCCTTGGGTACCCACTTGAGTCTGCACAAGGCCTTCTTCAGCCAACAAACATGAGACTCCCTCCCATGTACCTCAAATCTCCGAGGTTTTTTTATGTACACTTCCTCCTCAATCACACCATTGAGGAATGCAATATTTACATATATATGGTGTAATATCAAATCCATGACTGTTTTAATGGAAATAATAGTCTTGATGGAAGTGTATCTAGTGACTGGAGAAAATGTCTCCCCATATTCCACTCCCTCTTTCTGGGAGAACCCTCTTGCCATGAACCTCACTTTGCACTTTTTGATGATGTTGTCTGCTTCACACTTGATCTTGTAGATCCATTTGGAATTCACCAGTAACTTCCCCTTAGGTATTACCACAATATCTCAGACATCATTCTTCATGATGGAATGATATTCCTCCATCATGGAATCTTTGCAAAATTGACTTCCTGTTGTATTCTCATAAATAGAAGGTTTAGAATCAATTATTCAACTCATCAATGCCATATAACTCGATAATTTATGAGGTCATCTACTTTTCTTGAAAGTACCATGGGGATTTGCATGCCTCTCTACATCCTGTAATGTATGACGAAGCCAGAATGGCCTCTTCATGGTCTTTGGAACAATGCCTCCAGGTGGGTCCATCGGTTCATCTAGTTCTATTGACTTCTCCTAGTAGTATGAAGGATGATAAACTAGAATAGAGGGCCCTGAACCCACATCCTTCATAACCTCCTTCTCCTCAATATCGATCTCCATGTGAGACTCTCTGGACCTCCTGAATGTTGTGTATTTATGAAAGGTGACATCCCGATTGATATATATCTAGAGTTGTCCTGGAATGTAGATTTTGTAAGCCTTTGATGTCTCATTGTATCAAAACACATCCCCTTCTTCCCATAAGGATCCAACTTCATAATTCTCTCCTTGGGAACGTGAATGTATATTTTAAAACCAAATATACTCAAATGACTGACCTATAGTTTCACACTTGTGAAATCCTGTGAAGCAGTCTTGTCCCCAAAGATCTGGTGCAGAGTCATGTTATGGACATACAATGTTGTAATGAATGTCTCTCCCCATAATAACATGGGTAAATCCTCACCATGAATCATGGCTTTGTAGAGCTCTACAATGGACCTGTTCTTCCTCTCTGCAACCCCATTCTGTTGTGGGTTGTAAGGAATACTCAACTCCCTCTTGATCACTACCTCCTTGCAGAAATCACTAAAGTCCATGGAAGTGTACTCTCCTCCATTATCTAACCTCAACACCTTGATCTTCTTGGTCTTCATGAAGAAGATCCATGTATTCCAAGAGAAATCATTAATGAATATCATATAGTATAGGAATCCACCCAAAGATGAAACTGTCATAGTTCCACACACATATTAATGTACTAGATCCAAGATCCCCTTGGACCTATTGTCACTACTTGGAAAATATCCCTTGGAATTCTTTTCAAGTGCACATCCCATGAAAATGCCATCATGCTCTACCTGAAGCTATATAATTCATGTGACCATCCTCTTCAATGCTGGTAAATCCCTGTAATGTGAGTGTGCAAATAATTGATTCCATAACTCACATAAATTGATGTTTTCATGTACCAATGTGTGGGATGTTCATCCCAAAAATATCTATAGACCTCCCTCTCACACACCAATCATGGTTGCACAGTCTATACTCAAGCCCTTAGGCCATACAAAAACTTTTCCATTCACAAATGCAACTCTATAGCCTCTATCCTCCAATGTTGAGGTAGAAAGAAGGTTATTCTATAGCCTTGTTACATACAACACATCTTGTATATGAATAGTATCTCCAAAGTCTAGTTGAAATGAAGTTGTCCCAACTCCTCTCATTGCATACTTGGTGTTATCACCAAGTTCTACTCACAATGTTGACTCCCTCTCAACTAAATATAACAGATAATTATGGGAACCTGTCATGTGCCTAGAAGAACCAGTATCCACTAACCAAATATCACTGCCATATGCAATAGTTCCTGAAAGAGTAGAGACAAAGAGGTACGCTTTCTGAAGTTCATCTACAATCTCATCAAGTTTAGATTCCTTTGTCTTCTTGTTTGGTAGATGCTCATCAATATCGATTGTTGATGCATGTTGATTTCCCTTCCTTTTCTCCAAAGGACATTGAGAAACATAATGACCAAATGTAAGACAATTGAAGTACTTGATTTTTAAAAGATCCTTCTTCTTTTGTTCTTTAATTGGGGTTGATCCTCCCCCTATATTTTTCTTTCCAAAATTCCTTTTTCCTTTTACTTTTCTTGCATGAGCTACAAGAGCTTGATATCCTTCATCCTAGTTTTTTTGCAAGCTATTTTTAGATAATGTTCTTGCCTCCTCTTGAAAAAAATCATTCCATAGATGATCAAACTTGGGAAACTCCTCTCATCCATAAATGCTTAGAACAAATGGTCTCCCATGAAGGAGAAAATCCATTAAGAGTCATTGTAACAAGTTCTACATCATCAATGGTGTCTCCAATGGTCTTAAGTTGATCTCTCAGCTAGGAGACTTTCATAAAATAAGTGGAAAATGAATGTGATTTCGTCATAATGATACAATGGAGTTGATTTCTCAAAGGAAATTTCCTGCCAGTGTTCTTTTTCTCGAACAATCCCACCAAGGCGTAAAAAAATTCTTTGAAAGTTTTCAACTCAATAATGTGTGGAATGAAATGATTTTTTATGAAATCTATCAAGATACTCTAAGCCTTTCCTTCATTCTTCTTCTTCCTGGCTTTTCTTCATCTCTTTTTGGTTCTGCGAAATTTTGTTTTATACGATTTTGAATCTAACTTTCATCGTGGTTGAAAAGTATCCTAGTCCTATTGGATTTGAAATTTGTAGCACCATCTATCCTATCTTATACTCTGAGATTGTACCCATCTTGTAGAGAAACAAAGAGTGACAAAAAGAGTTGGTCGCACATCAAAAAATCAAGGGATTTTGCATCTATCATGCCTTAGATTCTAGGGATCCTTCCAAAGTTTCATACATGTTCCTTCTTGCCCTCAAATTACAATTAATTGCGAAAATTCCCTAGCATCTAATCATGCAACCTCAAGGTAACTAGTTTTATTGTTAGTTTTGAGGAAGGGGAATCAACATGGATAACTAGGTGGTGGACTCTATGTGCGTTTCAAAGGAGAATGAAAACAAAATGATTTATTGAGACATTTCGAAGATATGGAGAACAACGATGTATCTAATCATCCAACCTCAAGATAATTATTTTTATTAATAGTTTTGAGGAAGGGGTGTCAACATAGATAACTACAATTACAACAAAACAATTTCTTGAAACATTTATGAGATTTGGAACACAATTTTATTGATAATACTAATATATACAATATTCGTAACATCTATTTGTGCAACCACCTTACCTTAGACTATTTTTCTTATTTATTTAATTTTGTGTACATATACACTTATGTTCATCATGTTAAATAAAAAAAAAAAATGAAAAGTCCAAAATAACACTCTCTCCAAACCAAACACATTTCAACTTTAAAAAATTTAAATATAATAAATAAAATTTTCTTTATTTATTATTTTATTATAAATTTAAAACTTTTATTCCAATTTTAAAATATTCCATTATAAATCGTCTTCATCATTATTCAAGAATTATTTCCAATCTCATCCTCCAATCTCATCCATCCGTGACACAACATTTGACATAACATTGATACTTAATTAAAAAAAAACATGTACTCGTCACCTTATTAGGAATTTACGGATTCCTTCCATTAATATACAGATTCGGTCTCTCCAATTCATTGAGTCCGTATTCAACAAGGTTAAGTTGTAGCATAGTCTCTGCTGAATTGAATAGGTGCAAGATAATAATTGTATAAACATATAAAAAATATAGATATATTTTGTTAACAAATATTGGTTCTCTTTGTACCTGAATTAGGATATATTTTGTTAACAAATAGTAGTTCTTTGCACATCTAGATGAGCATATATTTTGTAAAGCATTGGTTCTCTTTGTTTTATTTGGTTAATAAAGATTGGTTCTTTTCACATATAGATGTGCATATACTATAAAATAAGTGGAATTTGAGTAAAATTAATGATAGAAATTGCAATTTTATATAAACTTATTAAGCATTGTATTAATAGAAAATTACTATATTAATATTAATGGAAAATTAATATCTTAATACTATATCTTATATATTAATAATGTTGTGGGTTGTGGAAAAATTACGGAAATACTCAAAATTCTTATAATACATTTCATGACATAGGGATTCTCTTGAGATTCCAACAATTTAAGTGCATTAAAAAGATTTGTCATTAGGGGTTGAAGGAAGGGATTAATGTCTTTAGAAATATACTAAGCTACCAACCATTTTTAATAAGTAGCATATTCTCAATACAATTAGAGCAACATAAGAATGAACAACGTTTGATTCACACAAAAGGAACCTCATCAAATGAGGCAAGGTACCTAAAGCATTGTTCGTAGAAATTGATTACATAAAGTGGTAAGAAACTTCAGTGCATCTACCTTCAACAATGGTTTCCCATTCACATCCTCACTTTGTAAGTCTAGCATGATCATGGTCAAGATGAAATGGTCAAAATTATAAGAAGACTACAATCAAAACTAAGAATAAGCGTGCACAAAACCTGTAGAAAGGCATCATGCTCTTTGGTAGCCAAAATCAAAAGAAAAAAACTATAATTGTGAAAAATAACTAATGAAACAATGGATAATGCACCATCCCACAAGTGAAACATGCCAAGAAAAATAAACAAGTCAAACTATATCAATAATAATTGAGTGGTGGAGATCAAACCAATGAGTATCATAAGAAGAGTCATGCATATTTTACCATCTCTTACTTATATTTCTTCAATTTCAGTCTAGGTCTGTCATCATGAACCCATGCCACCACCCATATGAAAATGGAAATCATTTACCTTAAAACTTTATCATTGTAATATTCATTCTAATATTATCAACAAACTTTTAACCTAAAATATTCATAAAATAATTTTCATCCAATATTATCAACAAACTTTTAACCTAAAATATTCATAAAATAATTTTCATATAATAGGAAAGATTTCACAACTATGATATATATAATCCATAAAAAAAATTATAAATATATTTTTTAAAAATATATTTATTTAATAAATAATTAATATTTATTCTCCTATTTCATCACTCCATTGTAAATAAATTGTATACTTCCGGAAAAGCTAAGTGAACTAATGATAAATTTATTGAACAAATTCACCAAAAATATATGTATGTCAATTGAAAAGGATCTCGTAAATTGGTAAAAGAGAATCTTTTGGATTTAGTGCAATGTAGAAAGAATGTCAACCATGCAAAAAATATATTTATTTAATAAATAATTAATATTTATTCTCCTATTTTATCACTCCATTGTAAATAAATTGTATACTTCCGGAAAAGCTAAGTGAACTAATGATAAATTTATTGAACAAATTCACCAAAAATATATGTATGTCAATTGAAAAGGATCTCGTAAATTGGTAAAAGAGAATCTTTTGGATTTAGTGCAATGTAGAAAGAATGTCAACCATGCAAAAGTTCAAACAATAATAGCAAGACAATATGTGAAGTATCACATGGTGGTGTAGTGAATCATAATGGAATGAATATAGATGTGATAGATGGTGTTATGTGCAGCGCATGGGATCAATTCCATTCAAATCCAAAGAAGAAAAAATTAGTTGATTTTATAGGATATGAATGGTCATGGAAGGCCGAAAAGGGAATCCACAAAGGAAAAAATAAAATAAAATACTTAAAAGACATAACAAAACACATAACACAATTTAAACAGATGTGACCATCATTGAAAAAGAAGGACACACTTTAAACAGGTATCACTTAAAAAGTAAGACATTTGTGGGTGGGCTCATGCCAGTCACGACCAACCACTAGGCTTTAGGAAATGTCAATTACATGGAAGGAACAATGTGCATATTTTCTATATACGAAGAAGAGCACTTGTTGAAGTGTATGGTTGTGTAGGGAGAAAAACAACCGTCGTATGAGTATTATGAGTATTACTCCATAGCCATCACTCAGAGCATATTGATGATAAGGTAAAGTTGTGTTGCTTCTCTATTCCTACTCGTGTTTGAGACATTCATAGTGATGATGTTTGGATGATTCACGTGTCATCATTTTCAAGAAGGAATATGCATGATGGAGAGTGGTAACTGTTGGACCTGTAATACCGATCATACATAGATAGGAGGTGGTTGCTCATCTTCACTCAAGTTGATTAGAGGTACCACTAATTCTACACCTAGTAATATTCCTTTATCTCAAATTATTTTTTCTCATAACTATAATCCCCCCATTAGTTAATTATTTTTGGAAAAAACATGGGAAATTGGTCCATGAGTGATATTTATCCCCTAAAATTCTATAATAAAAATAATTTATTAACAAAAAGTTCAATTTAAATTTGTAAATTTGATTGTTTATTTTAGACATGCCTTGCTCTCCCTTTTCATGTTCAATTTGAAAGAGATTCCAAATATGTTGAATATTGTTTTGTTGTGAAGGCAACACAACCAATAGAATAATTGCAGGGATTTAAATTGACTAGAACAACTATATGACCATATGCAATGTTGATTGACTTAAAACCTATTTACATTGAATGATTGTTAAATTACATAAAAACAATGCTAACAAAATGTGTTTCGAGTATACACTCATCACTCATATAAAAATGATAATATTTGATCACATAAACATCAAAAATAGTAGTCTTTGATCACATAAACACCAAAAATAGTAGTCTTTGATCACATAAACTCTAACCTTATTGCTTGCCATACAATCAAATATACTCATCACTCATATTAAAATGGTAATATTTGATCAGTCTTTAATCACATAAACACCAAAAAGAATAGTATTTGATCACATAAACACTAACCTTATTGATTTCCATACAATCAACAGTGAATGCATGGTGGACAAATAATGACAACTCGTCTCCTCTTGTGAAAAAAAAATGCAATTCTTCCCTTAATCAAGCATCAATAATATTGTTCCCATAAGAAAAGGAAAAGCTAACAAAATTGTCTTATAGGCGCGGCTTGCCACTTACCATTATAAAAAAATTGATGTATTTTTAAATTTATTTTTGAAACTTCTTCATAAAGTCTCTTATTGAGAATCTATCCACAATCTCTTTCAATAAGCATTTATATTTGTCAAACATTCTTTATTCATAAGAACTAGAGTACATTCACTATGGTTAACATGATAAATATTATCGAATGAGATTTTTTTACAAAATCTTTCATTCTCCATACTTAATCTGTAAGTTTTGAAAATCTAAAATATTAGTTTTTAAACCATTTCTAAAAAGAAGAATCCCATATATGATAACATATAAAAATGAAGTCCAAAAATCAAATCGCATCACTAATCAATTTTTTTATTTTGTGTTCTGTGAGATTTTCAAAATTCTTACAGGAAAGTGATAAAATGATATGATGATACAACATAAAACGCTTAATTTAATGATATGATGATACAACATAAAATTTTCTCATTTCGAAAAAGTGAAAATTTATAATTAAAATAATTGATTTCATAAACATTTGAATTTTTATACCATTATTTAGACAAAATAGGTAAACAAAAATATTATATATTTTTAAATGAAAATAACATCAAATTTTATAATTAAAATATTTTATTTGATAAAGATTTGAATTTTTATACCATTGTCAAGACAAAATCAGATAAACAAAAATATTATATATTTTTAAATGAAAATAACAACAAAAAATTCTTCTTTGAAAAAGAATACAAGAAATCCTATAATCTAGATCTTCTAAAAGAATCTAAAAACTTAGATTTTCTAGAAATTTATTTTCCATCTTGGCACCACACAATTGAACACCATTGCATGACATGTGGCACATCAAATTAGTTCCTTTACATCATCGAAGACTTAGGAGGTTCTGTTAATTTGGCTTTACACACTTAGTGATGTAGCAAATCGCCAGTTCACTTAATACACAATAATAAAAATGAGAGATATTCCCATTCAACCCATTTTTTTTCAAACTGGTTTAGCCTAGGCCGGGACCAGCCCAATTTTAAATGGACCCTCAACTCCTCCCCATTCCAATCCTACCCATTAGAAATGTGGTAATCACCATCTGAGTTTTGGAGGGAAGTACTACACAAAACAACAAGAGATTCAATTTAGAATCAATCTTTCCAGACAAATCAACTCAATTTATATAGATTGTGCAGCTTCCAATGAATTCATATCGTATGAAAGTGCAAAAATGAATGAATACCAAGACCAACCTTATTAATGAGTGATTGATAATATAGCTTCACTTCCTCCACGTCAACTCTCACCTTACTCTTGCAGTATCATATTTATTGTTCACATGAAATAAATAGTTATCAGAAAAACACTCCAGATGATAACAATTATAAGTAAAGAATGAGTATGAACCAATGCTCAGTTTCTTCGTACTTACTTGAATATTTAAACCCACTTCAGCATCTCCTTGTCTTCATCATTCATCAAGTGCGTGTACGCACCAGCACGATGCAGAGCTGCGATATACACATCATCGATTCCATACGTTCTTAGTCAAGTCTAATCAACTTTTTCTGGTTTAACAAAGAAAATGCGATTTCGTTTTGCTTACAGTAGAAGAGTGAAATCTTATGATGAAGAGAGCCACCGGAGGTAATATTGTCTTAGTCATTTTAGCCTCCTGTTCCATCCATCACACCTTTCGTTAGGTCTCCATCAATAAAACTACTAAACAATACATATAGAGATCGAATGAAATGATATGTTAGCTTAATTTTTGAAAGTATATTACCGGGTACATATACTCGTCGTGTCCCCATGACAGAATAATGTTTTCCGGTCCACATTTTTCAGAGTACACCTCTTATTAGTCCCTGTCGTAGGCAGAGAGGGACTATAGCGATCGATAAAGCGTTGAGTACATATTAGTTGAGGGAATTAAAATCATATATTTTTATATATTAAAAAGTAACATATATGTACTGATCTGATTGGCTAAGAGATTGGAGGTCTTATTTTCTACTTCACTATTCCCAATGTAGTGTATGACAACATATCCAAACATTTTCTCGTAGACAGTATGTTTTAATCATATATTTTTCCTGTATATTGCTTGAAGGTCGATTAATGCTACCATTAGTTCGAATGTTTGTATTAACATTTTCTGCTGCCCGAATATATCCCTCAGTTTTGATATGTACTAAGCAGATTGAAATGTTTTGATATCCAAGCTTTGTATATTTCTTGAAATTTATTGACACTTATTCTGAGATGCCTCAATAGGCCTGACAACATAAATGTTTACATGACACGACGTCCTCCAACACCCCTAACAACTTAAATGTTTGCATACCGTGAGGTCCTTAGACAGCCTGAGAGTCTTAAATGTTTATGTAAATACGGTTCTCGGAGTACATGCCAGTTCAATAGCCATTGTATGTTTCATCCTTGTTCTGCCATTGAAGCTACATACATTGTTTACTGGTTCGGTGACTGCTTCTTCTTTGCTGGTTTGTCAGGTGATGCCATTGTATGTTTCATCCTCATAATCATTGAAGCTAGATACATTGTTTACTGGTTCGGTGAGTGGTTTATCTTCGTTGGTTTATTGGTTGTTGTTTTTCGTTGTTTCGCTCGCGATTCGACCTACTCTTCTGCATTTCATCGTTTTGGAGTAAGTTTCGATGACATTGTTTCATTTTGTATTCCTTGTTTGTTGTTCAATGTTTGCAGTTTGCAAGTAAGAATGTTTGCTTATTTGTAGTCGCATGTTCCTTGTATGTTTCCTGTTCCTTTTCTGCTTCGGCTGCAGTTTCGTAATCGTTGGAGATACATATGTTTTTCACTAGGTCGGTGGATTTTGTTGGTTCATTGGTTTATGGGTTGTTGGTTCTATTTGTTTGCCCGGGGTTTGGACTTTGAGGCCCTCGGGGTGTAGTTCGGCCTCTTCGTGATGTACCTTATAAAGGATTTCCTTTTTAAATAAATGGATGGATGGATGTTATAATTTGTTTAACAGTGGACTATTTCTTTAGTAGAAGGTTTTAAGACAAATATTTAAAAATATTTGGACTTTCGATGAAATCTTTTGATTAAATATTTCATCATTTAATTAAATATTTGGGGTTCAAATATATCATTGTTTCTCCATATTATAAACTTAGTTTTATAAACCATGGTTTGAGAGTTTGTGTTAATGGAAAAAGTATAGAGTTTGAAGTTTGAGTTGGAGAAATTCAATGGAAAAAATTACTTTGAGTTATGGAACCTCATGATGCAGCAAGGAAACAACAAGAGCAGTGTTGGTTGAGTCACCGTGAAAGAAAAAAAAATGTATTTACTTTGATTTGTAAAATTATTGATTGCATGTAAATGGCTATATATCTGTAATACCTGGATAGACATGTGTACCCCTAGCTTATCAAGTCACCTATGAAAAGTTTAGACACAGATTTAGGTAGATTGAATATGTGGGGGGGATGTTTGTTGGGTTAACCTTGACTCTGTGAAAGAGTTAATGAGTTAAATATGGTTTTTAGGCCAAGGCACTTGTTTTTTCGGGTCCTTGTTTTTTGGGTAGCCCATGGTATTGTGTCCATGTATTGCATGTAATGAAATCTATAAAAGGATTAGTGAATTCCATTGTAAATGGGCCTAGAGGTAAGTGGTGAAGGCTTACTTGGCCGGCTTGGACGGATTGGGTCAAGGGAATGTTCATGTTAAGGTGGAGCACTAAGACTCCAGTGTAAAGTCTTTGGAGGTGAGCGACAATGGTTCACTTGGGTTGGTTTGGTCAGTTTTGGTCAAAATTGTTTGAATGCAAAGTTAGAGGTGGAGTAGTGTGTTCATGTTAGAAAGGTGGGTCTATAGAAAGGTTGATGTGTTGGAAAGTCAATCAAGTGTTTGACAATATATGATGAAGGTAAGTTCATATCCATGGAACTTGGAAAGTATTGCAAGGAAGCCTAGATCGAATAGGCATGTTCAATAATGCCAAGTTGCAAAAATAGTTGTGGATAGAAGCATTTTTTATATCTGGTAACTCGGCCACCATTGGTTGCAAAAGACAGGAAGATTCATCAAGAGGTATGAATAGGTCATCTGGTAATTACTCAAATGTGAAATTATTCAGTTGTGGTGATTATGTTTTTTATCAGCATTTTAAGTAGGACCCAGATCAAATAGGTAGATATTTGATACAATGATGATGTTAATGGATGGAGACTATGAGATCCTACTACCCACAGAATCATCATGGACAGAGATGCATTGTTTGATGAATCTCCTTTTATAAAAGATGAAAGGTTCAAAGCATGACTGGTAGTAGAAGGGTATTTGGAAGGTATTGATTTCCATGAAATTTTCTCGGCAATTGTTAAAATCTTGTTTCTATTCATGTTGTGTTAGCACTAGTTGTGTTAGTAAAACTAGATGTTAAAATTGTTTTACATGGATTTTTTGGATAAGGGGATGTATTTGGAACAACCAGAACGGTTAGTTCAGAATCCCAACAAAAGATTTGTTTGCAAACTCAAGAATCATTGTATGGCCTAAAGCATGTTAGGAAAATGGTACAAGATATTTGATTCCTTCATGGTGAGCCAAATTTTACAAGAAGTGAGTATAACCATTGTATTTATGGTACATTCATTATCTTGGTGTTATATGTTATTCTTGTAGCAAGCATAAGCATGTTTGATATCATCAAGTTGGCTGAGTAATAAAAAAATGGAAGGATTAATTAAAAAATTGACTTAATTAGATGCTCATAAATGATTAAAGATTTTAGCCATTAATAACCATGTTGAAAATAAGAGAATTAAACAGCAACAAGAATGAGACAAAGACAACAAGAACTTGATAACAAAGTTCACCAATATGTGGCTACCTTTTCAGGCCCGCTTCCAAGTGGAGGACCTCTTTATTTATCTTCAAATGCTCAAGTTCTCTTTACAATGGCTCTTTGCTATTAAAAACATGCTTCTAATATGTTGTAAAATACCTCCTTGTCCATATGCACACATGCCTCAATAAAATCCTCTCAAAACATGACAAAAATCCCCTCAAAACATGAGAAATGGGCTCAAAACTCCAACTCTTCTTTACATTCCCTGCATAAAACGTACCCCCTGAGCCAAATAAGCCTGGTTTAAATATTTTTTAGGATCATATGAGGAAGCCCAACTTCCCACAAATATATGCCTCTTTTTGGCATCAAATCCCCCTTCAAACGGCCAAAATATCCTCACAAATGCCCAATCTAGGCCAAACTATAGGAAAAAATACCCACCCATGCATAAAAATTAAAAATCGCCCCTAGGGTTGGGCGTACATTTGAAATTAAGGTCATATGGAATCATATGTGGCCAAGCGCCAGCCTGCGTGATGACCCCTTTTTTGACTTTACTGGTCACATGTGATAATGGGATAGGACCACACCCTTGGTTCCAGCCCTGACCTTATTTGGTGGTAAGGTGATTATCATGCACATTGGTGGTTATATACATGGTACCCGCGCCCTATCCACTATGTTCATATGTAATGTAACGAAACCGTTGGTTGGGGCTTAGCCCCAGCCCCCTTCTGCCCCATACACTTATACATTTTATTTTATATAATTTAAAGTGGATTTTAAACCACAAGCTCTAGTGCTAGAGTGTTGGTCATTGGACCTCTCCTCAAGCTTTTCTCTAGCAATAGGTCATGGGTTCGAATCCCATGAGCCCCAAAAACTTTTAAACTGCCATCCAGTGATAGGGTCCCACGTAGCACCTCTTCATTTGCCTCAAAAGTGCCACTTGTCAACATTTGAGTGGATCCGCCCTCTACCCAGTCAAACTGCTTCTATACTGCCACATGTATCAATGCTATGTGAGCATGATGATGTCATGCTGATGTCAACATTGACTTTTTTTTGCCTATTGACTTTTTACCTTTTTGGGAAAATGGTCAGAGTATGATAACTCTCACATACATCGTCCATTTGAGAAAGTAAATATATGGCTAGAATCAGCGTGATGAGACGATAGAAATTGAACTGGTTTCATTCACTTTTGAGAACTTTCATTTTGAGCATTTTCTAGACTTGGGGAGCCTCCTAGATCATTCCTCCCCACTCAAAATCTTTTGAACCACCAAAAGTTTGGTATCAGTTGGTAAATAAGTGAGGATACTGCATCCTCACCTTTCCAGTCTCCATCCACTTGTCCTGACTTGGATTTGTACCCTTCATTCCCACTCAAAGATACTCTAGATCACCCCTGCGAGAAGTACAAACTCTTTTGTCCAAAATGGTGTCTTCCTTCAACTCGTTCATATATTCAAGAGAAAAATATTCTATGGTAGGAATCTTAACATTCTCTCCTTGATCCTTGATCATAGGAATCTCATACAATCGCAATTTTTCCACATTTACAACTGAATAAATTTGCATATATGGAGACAATTCTAACCGGAAAGCATTAATACCAATCTTGTCTAAAATTTCAAAAGGACCATAAAGAATTGGTTTAAGCTTTTTACCTTCTCCTTGAATCCTTTCCTTGCTAATGTATAACCAGACTTGATCTCCTTCTTTGAACTGATGATCAACTCGATGCATGTCATGCCTCGCCTTGTACTTGGCTTGGCTTTTCTCCAACTATTCTTGTACCGCATGATGAATCAATTGGATCGATTCAATAAACTTTGTAGCACTATCCACACAACTATGTCCTTCTGCTGCAATGTCTTTCCCAAAGACAGAATCCAAAGGAGACTTTGGCAAGTACCCCAAACATGTTTCAAATGGAGACCTTTGAGTAGAAGAATGCTTCGCTCGATTATACGCATGTTGTACATAACACAAATGTTCATCCCAAAGCTTAGGATGTTTGTTACAATATGCCCGAAGTAGATTGCCTACTGTCCTATTCACCACCTATGTCTGCCCGTCCGTGTGTGGATGAAATGATGTGCTCTTCTTTAACCTAGTGTCAATAAGTTCACACAAGCTTGACCAAAATTTCCCCAGAAACCTGGAGTCTCGATGAGAGACAATAAAAGTAGGTAACCCAAAATGAACCCATACAGTTTCAAAGAACATTTGAGTTGTTTGTTCAGTTGTGACTTTCTTTTTACAAGGAATTAGAACACACATCTTATTGAACCTATCCACAACTACATATAGGTAATCATGACCTTTTCTAGACATAGGAAACCCCCCCACAAAATCCATACGTACACTTTCCCACGATCTAGAAGGATTAGGAAGTGGAGTGTACAATCCCAACTTTCTATTACTTGGTTTGCTTATTGCACACATAGTACATCCCTTTACATACTTCGACACATTTTCATGCATTCAAGACCAATAACAAAATATTTGTAATTGAGCAACTATTTTATCTACACCAAAAAGTCATGCTATAAGAGAAGTATGTGCCTTCCTGATGACATGGACTCTTTCACTTTCTGGAATACATAATTTTCCCAAATGATACAAAATTTTGTCTTTAATATGATAATTTAATTATTCTACTCTTTTACCATGACTTAAAGTTGCATAGACTTACTTAAAATATTTGTCCTCATCATATTGTTCAATGTAACTTTCATGAGTAATTGAATTGTGCTTAAGGATTGTAGCAATTGTACTAGGAGGCCTAGATAACATGTCAACAACTTTATTAAGAATGCCCTTTTAATATCTGATGACCAAGTGAAATTGTTGTAAAAACCCCATTCATATAAAATGCCTTGATTGTTGTAGCTTATTTTTTGATTGTACATACTGCAACGGTTGATAATCAGTATGTATTATTATTTATTTTCCCATTAAATAATGTTTCCACTTTTTAACACTTTGTACTAGAGCATACAATTCTTTATCATAGGTTGGATAGTTAATTACTGTTGTAGTGAAGGTCTCAGAATGATAGCATATGGGTTTTTTGTGCTACATCAACACTTCCCCCATGGCATAGTCACTTGCATCGGTTTCAATTTCAAAAGACTATTGGAGATATGGCAATGCCAGAACACGAGCTATACTGATCTTTACTTTCAAAGTATCGAAATCCTTCTGTTGGCTTCCTCCGTACTAGAATCCTCTTTTCACACTTGTCAAAGCATGTAAAGGTGTTGCAATCAAAGAGAAGTTTTCAATAAACTTCCTCCAATACTCTGTTTCCCCCATGAAGCTTCTTACTTCAGTTACATTTGTAGGATTTGGCCAATTTATAATAACCTCAACTTTAGAGGGGTCAATCTCAAGCTCTCCATCCCCTACAATGTAACCCAAATATACAAGAGATGTTTTTCCAAATTCACATTTTGACAACATTACAAGAAATTTCTCTCTTTGCAACACTGAAAGTATCTTCCTAACATGTTGGACATTCTCTTCCCTGGTCCTACTGAAAATAAGAATATCATCTAAGTAGACTATTACAAATTCATCAATGAATGACCTAAATACATCATTCATAACACACATGAAAGTAGCAGGTGCATTAGTAATCCTAAATGGCATCACTAACCATTCAAACAATCCATGTTTTGTTTTAAAAGCAATTTTCCATATATCCTGTTAAACAATCCTGATCTGATGGTAACCACTTATTAAGTCTAACTTAGTAAAATAAACCACATGTTTCAATTGATATAATAAATCATCAATGTGAGGCAAAGGGTAACGATTTTTTACCGTCATTTTGTTCAAGGCTCGAAAATCCACACCCATGTGCCATGTTCGATCTTTCTTTGGCACCAGGATGATAAGTGACTCACATGGAGAAGCACTAGGTTTGATGACCCCCTGGTCAACCAACTCTTGTACCTATTTCTTTATCTCTGCATTTTCCAAAACTCATAACCTGTACATGCCAATGTTAGGAAGAGGAACATCATTTTGCAATTGTATCTCATGTTCAACTTGTCGTTTTGGAGGTAATCCTTTTGGGACTTGAAATAAATCATCATAGTGAGAAACAATTGTAACTAAATCATCTTTTAACTTTGTATCACAATATTTGAAAGTATCAATTCCGACAATGTCTTTAGCTTTTACGACCATTAAGAGATATCTCTTACTCACATTTACAATCATCTTCATATGTCCTGAGTTGATTAGTAATAGATTCAATTTCTTCTCATGAGCCCTTACAATATATTATTTTCCATCTTTAGTTAATTGATACTTATTGTCTTCACGATAAAATATTGTTTTTCTATCATACAAATATGGACTCCCAAGTACAATACCACATATCTCTAGTGGAACCAAATCCAACTCAACCTCATCTAAAAACTGTGAATTAATAGAAAACTTTAGGACACATTGTCTATCCACTTGAAATTGATTATCGTTATGAATCCATCCTAAAGGATATGGTTTCTTATGAGTTTTAGTGATTAATCCCAACTTTTTAACTATTTCCTCTTGTATCAAATTTACTTGTGAGCCACTATCAAATAGAGTATCAATTTTTATATGTTTGGAAATTACTCTTATATGAAAAAATTATGTTTGTTTGACCTCATCAACTTCATTATCAACTTTTAAAGACTGAATTGAAGAAATTGTAGTAGCTTCAGAATTTTTTACCTTTCACTCCTGTGATTGTGACCTTTGTCTCATCTCCCAAATCTGACCCCAAATCGGTTTGAGTTATTGCAGTCGTCTTTGGTTTTCCTTTATTCCTGAACTTTGTTGGTTTCAACTCTGGGTGAAGGATCCAACAACGATCCTCACTATGGGCTTCTTTCTTACAATGAGTACATGTAGGTTTTTCCTTCTTCACTGTATTAGTTTTCTTCCCTTTGAACTTGTATTTACCCTTGCCTTTGAACTTTCCTTCAGTAGATTTAAATGGTTTTACAAAATCAACATTTACATTCTTGCCTCTAGATTCAAGATGAGTTGATTGCACACACACCTCATCTAAGCTAGTTGGATTAAACATAAGAATTGTATGTCGTAAATAACTATGAAAACCACCTATATACATAAGCAATGTCTCTTGATTATCCAATGGTATTGCCAATAATAAATCTCTTTTTCGAAACTACAGTGTATAACTTTGAATAGTTTGTCCTTTTAACTGTCTAAAGTTTTGCCATGACATAATAGCTTGTTTCATGTAAGCTAGAGGATAAAATTTCGTTCGTAACGCGGATGCAAAATCAAGCCATGAAGAGAGAGTCTTACCAAACTTCTTAAGATCTTTTTTTGTCTTGCTTTCCCACCACACAAGGGTGGTTCCTCCCATATTGAGACTAGCAAGCTCGATCATAGTCTCCTCATCTATGATTTTTTGTATCCTACAATACACTTCGATTTGTCTTATCCAATTATCTAACTTTTCTGCATTTATTTCTCCATCATACAAAGACAACTCAAGCTTAACATCAAGTTTTAACAAAGGCACATTATACTTATGCTTCTGTGTTTGTTTTTGTATGGTAGATGTTGTAGAATGAGAACTAGCATTTGAAGTAGAACTTGAAGAAGAAGGAGAAGATGGTGGTGAAGGTGGTGTAGGAGGAGGGTTTGAAGATTCTCCTTTTCCTTCACTTTTACCTTGCATTAAAATATCTCCCAAAGCTAGTTTATTTCTCTCCAAGAAGTCCTCATACAACACTTTGACCATTTCTGACATGGAGAAAAGTGCATCTTCAAGCTTCTTGGTTCATGGATAAAGTTCTCCTTTTGAAGCCATTCTTTTCTTCCTCAACAATTGTTCTATCTCAGGAATGAATTCAGCCAATGATCCTTCTCCTCTCCGAGATTTGGATCTCGTGAGCATCCAATCTTACAATTGTTAAACCTTCCAAAACAACCAAAAGATCTGATACCAAAATACTTGATCAAAAAATAGAAGGATTAATTAACAAATTGACTTAATTAGATGCTCATAAATGATTAAAGAGTTCAACCACTAATAACCATGCTGCAAATAAGAGAAGTAAACAAAAACAAGAATGAGACAAAGACAACAAGAACTTGGTAACAGAGTTCACCAATATGTGGCTACGTCTCTGGGCCCACTTCCAAGTGGAGGACCTCTTTATTTATCTTCAAATGCTCAAGTTATCTTTAAAATATCTCTTTGTTGTTACAAATAGGCTTCTGATCTGTTGTACAAGACCTCCTTGTGCAGATGCACACATGTCTCAATAAACTCCTCTCAAAACATGATAAAATGCCCCTCAAAACATGAGAAATGGGCTCAAAACCCCAACTCTTCTTTACATTCCCTGCATAAAAAGTACCCCCTCAAGCTCAATAAGCTTGGTTTATATAGTTTTTAGGCTCAAATGAGGAATCCCAACTTCCCACAAAGATCTAACCTCTTTTTGGGATCAAATCCCCCTTCAAATGGCCAAAATATCCTCACAAATGCCCAATCTGGGCCAAACTATAGGAAAAAATACCCATCTACGCATAAAAATAAAAAATAGCCCCTAGGGCTCGACACGCACTCCAAATTAAGGTCATATGGCATCATAGGTGGCAAAGCACCAACCCAAAGGGATGTGGGTTGGCCCCTTTTCTAAATTTACTGGTCACATGTGGTAATGGGATAGGTCCACGCCCTTGGGGTGCGCCTAAACCCTTGGTTCGAGCCCCTGCCTTATTTGGTGGTAAGGTGCTTATCATGCGTGTTGGTGGATATATACATGGCTCCCGCGTCCTATCCACTATGGTCACATGTAATCTAACCAAACCATGGGTTGGGGCTTAGCCCCAACCCCCTTCCACCCCATACACTTATACATTGCATTTTATATAGTTTAAAGTGGGTTTTAACCCTCACGCTCTAGTGTTGGCGCTTTGGTCATTGGACCTGTCCCAAATATTTTATCTAGTAATAGGTCATGGGTTCGAATTCCATGAGCCCAAAAAAATTTTAAACTAACATCGAGTGATAGGGTGCGGCAGCCCACATCTTGGCCAAGTGGCACCTCTTCATTTTCTTGAAAAGTGCCACTTGTCAACATCTGAGTGGATCCGCCCTCTGCCTAGTCATATTGTTATTGTGCTGCCACATGTCTCAATGCTACGTCAACATGATGATGTCATGCTGACATCATTATTGACTTTTGTTTTCCTGTTGACTTGTTGACTATTTACCTGTTCGGGAAAACGGCTAGAGTGCGATAAATATCACATACAGTGTACATTTGAGAAAGTAAATATATGTCTGGAATTAGTGCGACAGGACGGTTGCAATGGAATTGGTTTCATTCAATTCCGATAACTTTCATTTTTGAGCATTTTCTAGACCTGGGGAGCCTCATGGATCACTCAGTTGGTTAGGATATTTGTTATGAAGGATCTGGGTGCAATAAAATAAATCATGAGCATGGAAATACAAAGAGACAAGAAATATGGTAAGCTTGGTTATCACAAAAGAAGTATGC
>JZKD02S2232102.1:114720-145595 GCA_000966675.3 Picea glauca | reverse complement strand
CCTTATTCCATAGTTACCCACTTTGTCGATTGCGGCTGCTAGGTTGGCATGTTGAAGATTGTTACCCTGGCTTCCGGGAGTCCGCGATATATAGATTGGCCATGGGGACCCATGGTCACGCCCTGTTTACAGTTAAACATTTCTCCAATTAAAAAATTAAGATGCATATAGTTTTACGGTTATTTGGTCCTTTCGATGGAGAATATACAATGCATATATTTGTTTAGTTCTGATGTTCATCTGCACATGCTTGCATCAGAAAAAGTTGGAATAGTGATATGGCCATGAGTAGTCATTCATCCCAGACATCGGCAGACCGATAAGGCCAAAGGTAAAGATGCATATGTTGTGCTCTTACTATGTTTACTAAAAAACAATTTTGGGCTATATATTCATCTATGGCATGGCGGATATGTTGATGCCATTTGCAATAAATGGTTTCCAGCTCCCAAGAAGTATCAACAAGTACAAGTGAAACGCCGAACATGCTACATGTTCCGTAGACCAAGAGGTGTGGTTGCGAAACTGTGGCTCCATAGTTCATCAATACTATTCGTGTACTTGTATCACACTACCATTCACTTTAGTTTTCCTGTTCAAAAAATGTCATCAGGTCTAGAGTTGTGACATCCAAAGTATTGTCAATAGAGGGCTTGAACAGATGCCAAACTGGACAACTGTTCGTCGAGGACATAATGGTTGTCTATACCACCTACTTGGACAAGGCAAACAAAAGTAGATCCATTATGCGTGATGATATGACAGACAAGGACGCCATGATGATAGTCACATTGACTATTCCTCCACAACTTGTCCAGAAACATGCAGAAAAGATATTTCCATATAATAGGATATCCATTACAAATTTTAATGTATTTTCCAAAACAGTATATGACCATGGTGATTGCGATTGAATTATTTTGTTCAACGAAACAAGCATTAGGTAAAAAATCCTGCTATTTGTTCAGAATATCGCTTCCTCCTGGACTTGACTATGAGACAACTTGAAAAGAGAACTGATATTTACCCAATCCAAACAATTGGGACTGTTGTGACACTGGCGAGAAAATTTGGGTCGCAACACATTCTCCATATAAAGGATGGAGAGTCGGACAACGACAAGGCAATGGTACCGCTTTTCATATTCAGTTTTGTTCTTAACTTTCATGTCTGCATATATGTCGGATAAGTTACACAAATATTGCACTGTTCCATGTTGGAGCTACAATTGTTCGATACGTATTCAGATTTGTTTTCGTCAATGGAACAACAATTGCATAAAGGGCAGATTCCACTTATGTTGTTCAAAAATATAAAAAAGAAGAAGGATGCTAGAGAAAGGATCTTTCAGACAACACAGGCAACGTTTGTAACAGAGTTGCGAGCAAATATAGTAGAGGATCTAGAGAAACTAGCTATCTCTACAATTGTTGTGCGTATACATCCACAAAATCATCCTCACTTTTCTTATAGAAATAGCCTTCAACAAATTTATGCACCTGTTTACATTTTCTTTTTTGTTTTAAAGGGGAGGGGGGTGCAGTTGTGTATTATATTGTTCAATGTATTAATCCATTTGCTCACATTGCCAGGTTGAAGGTATTTTAGTTGCAGCCAATGTGTACTCGACCCCATTTGAGCATGTATGTGCAAAATGTCATTCCGTTGCTTCTGCCTTCGCTTTAATAAGTGATGATACGATTGATTGCCTACGATGCAGTGAAAATTTTCCATATATTTATGGGCATTGCATCAATGGTGTTATCCGAACCATGGGCAACACAACTGTGCAATGTTCGGTTAGGCAACCTCTGTTACAAAATGTGCTTCCTGAATTGGCAGAGTTGTCGTATGAAATGTATCTATAGAAAAAATAAAGTAGTGTCTATATGCTACGAAACCTTCAGATACAGAGCAAATTCACCTTAAATGAGGACAATGCAATTTTGCATATCGACTGAAAAAGGACAAAAAAATAAATTAAATCAAACTTTGGGAGAAAACGAAAACACCTCATGTCTCTCTATAATATTTGCTAAACATCCAGATGAATGTTCGTTTCAAGAGAAAAGGAATGCGCCGACATATTTTCTTTGTATATCAAATTGTTTGGTGCAAAGGTCGATGGGTTCTGCTCAATGGAACCTTCTGGGAAATTTCTTCTGGGTTATTTAAAGTATGGTTGGTTCTTCATTATCTGGTTTGTCTATCAATTTGTATACCATGGAACTCCAGCACTTCTTTGGAGGACACGGAACAATATAATTTAATTTTTTTGGCCAGCTAGCATGCAGATCCACCTGATAATTTCTATGGCGCTATGACGTAAATGTACTATGTGACTTGTTTTGACAAATTTCCTTGATCGATGAACTCGGTCAAATTATTGTTGTGAAATAATTTGAAATCAACGAATATATAGTGTGTGAAGTGAAATTGTCCTATCATACCAACAAGAGGCTCTTAAAATTCAAATTGATCATTGTTTTCGCAATTTTTTATTATTCGATGAACTTGGTAAAATTAATATCCTGGAATAATTTGAAATCAATGAATATATACTGTGCGGAGTGAAATTGTGCTATCATATGAACAAGATGGCCTTAAACTTCAAATTGGTCCTTGTTATGCTTGCAGTGATAGAATTTTACAAAAAAATTATTTTGTTTCCTTCATTTTTAAAAAAATAAGCGATTTAACATCCTTTAATAATTTAAGGCAATTCACTTGTACAATAACAATAGTTAATATTAATATTTTAGTATCTAAAAATAATGTTTTTAGCTGAAGTTAGATAGGATGAGCATTGCTAAACAATTGCAATCTTGAACCCGCGAGATGTGGAATCTGCAAGTCCACCTGTCGATTTGTATATCGTGGAAGTCTGGGTGATATTTGCAAGACACCGAACAAAAGAGGTTCAAATTTTAGCCTGCCAGGCCAAGAACCCGGTATCCAAAAATTGCCCAAGTATGGAACGAGGGATCCGCATATGCTCTATAAAATCTCTTGTCCATACTTTCCAAAAGTACATGTTTACTATGTATTTCTCGTTTGTCGAAAAACTTTTATATCAGTTGCCCGACCAAATTGTACAAACTTTGTCAATTAATTAAATTCTGTAATAGAAAAAATTATTATTAATAATTTAGTATTGAAAATCATGTTTTTAGATATGTTAGATAGTTGATAGGGATTAGTATCTGCAAACAATGGAAATTGAACTCGCTAACCCTCAAGTCCATCTATCAATTTGTATATCGCGGAACTCTGAGGGCTATCCGGAGGACAAGGAACAATGAAAACTACATTGTTGAGCCACGCAGCCCACAGGTCCATTTGTCAATTTGTAAATCACGGAGATGTGCATGGTATTTGTATAGCACTGAACAATAGAGGCCCAATTTTCATCCCGCGAGCCCCACAGACCCGATAAAAAAAATCACTAGATATGAAATTCATACGGGATCGCTACGGGATAACAAAACTGCAATGTTCAGCCAACCAGCCCGAGTCCACCTGTCCACTTGTATATCGTGGAAGTTTGGGTGCTATTTGTAGGAGACAAAACAATAGAGACTCTATTTTTGGCCCGCCAAGCCGCGAACCAAAAACAATGTAGGTATGGAATGAGGGATCTGCATATGTTGTATAAAATCTCATTCCATAGTTTATATAGAGACAATGTCCACAAGTCCGCGTGTCAACTTGTATATCGTGGAAGTCTAGGTGCTATTTGTAGGACACAGAACAATAGATACTTAATTTTCAGCCTGCCAGGTCGTGAACCCATTATCCAAAAAGTGCCCAAGTATGGAATGAGGTATCCGCATATGTTCTAGAACAATGTTTTTGTACAACACAGAACAATAGAGGCCCAATTTTCAGCCTGCCAGCCCCAAAGCTCCCGATAAAAAAAATTCGCTAAATATGAAATTCATACAGGATCTCCGCATATGCTGTATAAAATCTCATTCCATACTTTATTTAGAGACTATGTCCATAAGTCCGCGTATCAATTTGTATATCACGGAAGTCTAGGTGCTACTTGTGGGACATGGAATAGTAGATACTTAATTTTCAGCTTGCTAGGTCGCAAACCCATGATCTAAAAAGTGTCGAAGTATGGAATGAGGGATCCGCATATGTTCTAGAAAAATGTGTTTGTAAAGAGCGGAACAATAGACACCCAATTTCCATTTCGCCAGCCCTAGAGCCTCCGATAAAAAAAAAATGCTAAGTTTTAAATTCATATGGAATCACTACAGGACAATAAAAGTGAAATGTTCATCTAACCAGACTGATTCCACCTATCAATTTGTATATTGCGGAAGTCTCAGTGCTATTTGTAGGAGACAAAACAATAGAGACTCTATTTTCGGCGCACCAACCTACAAACTCGCAATCCAAAAATTGCCTAAGTATGGAATGAGGGAACCGCATATGTTGTATAAAATATCATTCTGTACTTTATATAGAGACTATGTCCAAAGTCCACGTGTCAATTTGTATATCTCGGAAGTCTAGGTGCTATTTGTAGGACACAGAACAATAGATACTTAATTTTCAGCCAACCAGATCCTGAACCCGCGATCCAAAAAGTGCTCTGGTATGGAATGAGGGATCTCCATATGTTCTAAAACACTATCAATTTGTATATCACAAAAGTTTGGGTGCTATTTGTAGGAGACGAAAAAATAAAGACTCTATTTTCGGCCTGCCAGGCCATGAGCCCGGGATCCAAAAAATGCCTAAGTATGGAATGAGGGATTCACATATGTTGTATAAAATCTCATTCCATACTTTATATAGACTATGTCCACAAGTATGCATGTGAATTTGTATATCGCGGAAGTCTAGGTGCTATGTGTAGGACACGAAAGTCTAGGTGGTATTTGTAGGACACGAAACAATAGATACTTAATTTTCAGCCCGCCAGGTCATGAACCCATGATCCAAAAAGTGTCCAAGTATGGAATGAGGGATCCGTATATGTTCTAGAACAGTATCAATTTGTATATCATGGAAGTCTAGGTGCTATTTGTAGGAGATGGAATAATAGAGAATCTCTTTTTGGCCTGCCAGACCGTGAGCCCACGATCCAAAAACTGCCTAAGTATGGAATGAGGGATCCGCATATGCTGTATAAAATCTCATTCCATACTCTATATAGAAACTGTCCACAAGTCCGTCTGTGAATTTGTATATCGCGAAACTGTAGGTGCTATTTGTAGGACATGGAACAATAGATACTTAATTTTCATCCCGCGAGGCCGCGAACCCGTGATCAAATGTAATGTTCAGCCTAGCAGCCCGTAGGTCCTCCTTTCAATTTGTATATCACGGAAATCTGGGTGCTATTTGTAGGACATAGAACAATAGAGACTCTTTTTTCAGCCAGGGAGGTTGCCAACCCACGATAAAAAAAGTGCCTAATTATGGAATGACTCTTTTTTATATTGCTCGTTTGTGGAAATACTTTTATATCACTCGGCCGACCAGATTGGGAAAAAATTCTCATGTAATTAAATTCTGCAATATCAATATTTAACAGTAATAAGTTAGCGCAGGTCAGGTTCTGAATTTGTATATCATGGAATTTTCAGTGCTATTTATAGAGCACGGAATAATAGATGCCCAATTTTTTTCTTGCCAGCCTGAGAACCCCCGATCCAAAAAAGTGGATAATTATGGAATTAATACGGAATTGCTAAGGACAAAAATAATGCAATGTTGAACCAACCAACCCGCAATTCCTCCTATCAATTTGTATATCGTGGAAGTGTAGGTGCTATTTGTAGGACAAGGAACAATAGAGGCTCAATTTTCAGCCCGCTAGGCCGAGAACCATTGGCCCTTCACGTGCCCCTTGTATATCTTCGCCTGACCGCTTTTCATACTTCGGTATTTCTTGGAATCAGTTTCTCCATTGTTGTTTCTTTCGTACTTGTTTCCAGATATGCAATAATTAAGCTTTAATGCTAGTTGCCATCCTGCAGCAACTGTTAAAACTGTCATTAATGTCTAGAAGTCTGGGGAATATTTGTCATTAGTACGAATTAAACTAAGATTTTCCCACAAGCATGTTATCCTTTCCAGGTATTCATTTCAAGGGCCACGCAATCTTTTTTTTTGTGTGTTGACGGGTTGGTGCTTTTAAGAAGTTTCTGATTCTTAATCTCTTTTCCCCGTCACTGCCACGTTCACACTTTTTTCTAATTGTGCAATTAGTGAGGTGTGATGGTCACATCTCATTCCGCACGAACCCTGGAAATTGTCATTGATCAGCGAAAGGCTCGAGGAGATATTCCATTGATACACATTAAACCATAATTTGTGGAGGCTTATATTATCCCTCCCCGATTTTCATTTCAAACATCGTCTCAATCAAATGAAAATTCTAAATAACCACTGGACGCAGTTCTCTCCACACACAGTAAACACATTGGCACATAATGGCCAAAGGTTCCACTATTCTAGGGCATATTCTTACTATTCATCTCCCTCCACCCAGGAGAAAAAAATGAGATGGTCCCTTGGTACATCGAGAGATATATTTGAAGCCAAAAAATTCCATTGCAACCTTGGATGGTCAAAGAAACTACCCAATTGCAGTCATTGCTATCGCAGAAGTTGATTCCATGAATTCTGAGTCGAAAGAAGATGATTTGATGGACGATGATATGACAATGGATGATAGCAATGCAGGGAATCTTCCCACTCCTGCGCCCAAATTGAAATCAACCATAACGAACAGGCCTTCCCAGCTTGGTGATCGCAGTCATGACAACACCAAAAGGAGTTTTAGAAAAGAAACTGAAGGTGAACGCAACAACCACTTTGCACCGCGAAAGTAGGAATTCCATAGTTCCAAATTAGTCCATTCTGGGTGGAAGAGTTTCAGTGTAAAGCAATGATATGTTGATTCTCCCAAAGATATATTTCAAGCCAAAAAAATATCGTTTAACATTTTTGGGCATCAGGTCCAAAACTCTCGCTCTTGCCACGCATTTTCCTACTAGTCATCTCCTTCTGCCCATAATGGACTAATTTGGGCCTCTACAATTGCATGTGCAAGTTGTGCTACTGAATTTTTTTGGACTATGCAGAGGCGATTTCAGCCAAGGGCTATTCCACTTGCCCTGCAACCATTTTCGTCTTCTTTCTGAGAAAAAGCTTATGAAAAATATCAATTTCAGCAGACGATGATTCATCGACGAGAAAACTCCAAGGATCTTGCATACTGCAGAACCCATGCATGTTTTTTTTGCAGATACTTCAATGTTTTGGCCCGAAGAACCGGGTCCAATTTCTAAGCATAGATGTACAATACTCATTTTTTTTCTTATTTTTTATTTTAAATGGATTTTCTATTAAAGAAAAATTGCCTTACACTCTTCGTTGCTGCCTCTTTTATGGGTTTCATGGATGTTCTAATTGGCATGGTTCGGTGCTCTCATACTTCTTTGATCTTGTGTTTATTAATACCAATGTACAATGTTGCAGGAAAATCGTTATTCTTGTTTCTAGACATGCAATTATTCAGTTTTAATGCTAACAACCCATAATGAAATAAGTTTAATACTTGAGTTAATATGTTTCACTGATGGTAGAATGTATCAAGAACATAGTTACATGCACACATTCCAATAAAATCTAATCTTCCACAAAGGATTTGATGACAATTAGTAGAAAAGGAAATTTAGCGGTTAAGTTGATATGTTACAGTCATGGAATAATGTATTAAGAACATAGTTGCAGGCATACATTGCAATAAAATGTAATATTCAACAATGCATTTGCCGACAATTAGTAGATCATGGTTTTGCAATGATGGAGCTTCTTTGAAACCAATTCGCGCTTACGAAAACTGCCTTCTGCCTCTCTATTTTCCCACTCTTTTATTCCCTCTAGTTTCTCTTCCTGGTTACTTAATCATTTTTTTCCCAAAAATGCGTTGCTCCACAGCTTCGCGGATTCATGTGTTTGTGTTTCCAACGACCACTTCCCCTTTCTTTAAATTCATCATCTATTGTTCCTTGTCCCACAACTGGCACCCAGAGTTCTGCCATATACAAATTGACAGGAGGACTTGCACACTGGTCGGGTCAACATTGCAATTCTACTTTTCCATGACCTCCAAACAGCATTTGGAGCTCCGGTATATACAAATTTGCAGATATTCAAAATTGAAACCATTCTTAGATCATACGCTTTTCCATATTACGATCCACCTATCATGCTCTTTTCTTTGCTGCACATTTTTGCACTGAAAACTTTCGAGAAATACAATTTAACCATCGGGTCCTCACATATTTAGTGGAACTATTGTCACCCCATTTTGAAGCATGTCTGTCCGCTTTCCATACTTCGCCATTTGTTCGAATTTCTTTGGCGAATCATCGGTTTGGCGGGTTGAAGAAATATTCAGTTCGTAGTCATTGTTTCCTATATCTGCGCCCCTTTGCAATTAGCAGTTGGCAATTATATATAATATCTTATTTCCACGTATGCAATTAGCAATTTCCTTGTTCCATGTTTAGCCACTTTGGCGGAATTCCGCAAATATACAAACCGACCACTCAAATGCCCCATCATGATCTCTTCCGTTTTACACATTTTGCACTCAAAAATTTTGAAACATGAAATTTCATCGTGCAACACTTGGTTGTCCTAATTATCCCCGTAACCCTTTTTTGAATCTCGTCCGACCACTTTTCAGAGCTTGCGCTCTCCATCACCTTCTCACTTGTCTATAATAAAAGAAAATAAAAAGTTATATATATAAATATATACATATCGTGTTTCTAAATATGGAATTACTGGCATTTAATTATAACAATTCATCATGTAGAAACCGTATATATTTTCTTTGATGGGCAAAAGGATCGAGGACATATCGTATTCATGCACATTAAACCAAAATTTTCGGGCAGATTATATTATCCCTTGCGAGTGTTCATTTCAAAATCATGAAATCCCATTCACACGGTGTGCCCTTCATACGTTCATGAAACCTCCATTCCTTAATAGCTCTTCTTTGTACCTGCCACATTCGCATTTCTAAATATGCAATAAATAATTTTTACCGCTAACAGTTCATCATGCACCACCAATACAGGTTGTCATTAATCAACGAAATGCTCGAAGAGCTTTTCCATTCACAATCATTTAACCAAGATTTAGCAAAAAGTCACATTATTCGCTCTAACAATTCATTTAAACCATCATCTGCAGCAAAGAAACCTTCTCATAAACCTATGGCATCAGCACGACACTAGTTATGTGGAGATACAGCGAACACCTCCAGGTGTGAGGACCAAAACTTCCACTAGTCCAGGGAATTTTCTTATTACTCAACCCCTACTGCAGAAAACCAAGTAATTTGGACCTCCAGGATTGCTCATGCAGGCTGTATCCCTGAGGTTTTTGACTGTAAGGACCTGGTCTCTTGGTGCGTCGATAAATTTATTGCAGAGAAAAAAATTATTCCGCTGCACGACGACTCTTTTGTTTCTTTGTCACCTCGGGTCTTCCGCTAGATGCTAAAATTGCCCGAGACAACATGGACATTCAAAGGAGAAGATTGCAAACAATTCCTAGCAAATCATAATAACAGATTGGACCTCTTGCCCCTTTTTTAGGAAAGGACAAATCTAGTTCCTAAAGATATTACAAGTATGCAGGTTAGTTCATTTAGAAATCCATTTCGGGAAATTGCCTAGTTGTTTACAAGAATAACGGGAGAGGAGTCCACTGGTACTGTTTCCTGCATGGCTCTTTATATTTTGTATTTCACAGTCAATGAACAATCCCTGTTTGATTGGGGCAGGTTAATTTCCTATGAAATCTCTTCCCAATTGTCAAGCTACAAAAGGGGAAAGAAATTTTATATGTCATCCTATTTAGTTTTTCCAATAGCACATTCCTTTCAATTTCCGCAACTGTCTCTGTCCAAAAAGTTCAACTGCGAATTCCACCCAGTAACGTTCTGGTACCAGGCCTTGTGGAAGCACAAGGATTCCCACTATTTTTATGAGGTTTTTAATGGCTTCCTGTCTGTTTTCAAAGTTTTGTTGTTAGGAGAAAATGTTCCCCGCATATCTGAACAGGCAACTAGTTTTTTGGACAATAAGGGGACACTCCAGCATTTGGATAATTACATTGTCATAAGAATTTTTGGCTCCACGGAACAACCTTCTCTCCTTCCATTTCACGTTACAGACATAATTTTTATTGCAAAAGTAGCACATTAATACAGCTTTTGGTTCCATATGTTCCAAAGGAAGAAAAAAAAAAACAATTCATTCCTCTGCCTTGGAAAATAGGGGAGTTCGTCTTGAAAAACGTCAAAAAAATTAGCATCTCCAACCTCAGATAATCTAAAAACATAAGAGGATTCGACCCCTATGATATTTTTAGACAACATTTACAATCACTTGACCTCGGTGATTGTTTTGTAAATAAACACCTGCCCAAAAACATAGACAGTGATGATCCTGCCTCTGATACCAACGACGTAGAGACAGTGCAAAGCTGCACTAAATTCTACACGCAACAGGGGAAAGGCCCTAGTGACAAGAGTGTTCAATCCGCAAATAACACTCCAAAAAGTACGACATCCCGGAGCATCGCTCCAACGGCCCATCACAGCAATAAATAAACCGAGAGTTCTTCAAACAGAGGAGGAGATAATGACCCTCCTCACTCTAAAATTGATAGTTCTCACAAGCTTCTAGTAGAGAAGAAGAGAAAAAAATTGTGGGTCGGGTAGAAGAGCTAGAAATTTAGAGTCAGAACATGGAAGTTGACACTGATCTGGATGCCATGTTCCCCTTCCTTGATCATCCCCAAGATGACATCCACCATAGCCATCCAATGGACATATCCGTTACCCAAAATTTTGACGAAGATGAATCCTTTGTGTTCCAGAGCGTTGTTTTTGATAGCCGGAATAAAAGATTGATATTTGAGAAAAAAAATGTTTAAAATATCAAAGGAAAATCTCGTTCAGAGGTTGACGTTGCCAACATGTCGTCGTCCAAAATATTTCAACTTCACACCGCGATCGGAGAAGCACTTCATGATTCCATTGTATGCATCGAGACCTAGAATACCAAACTGAAGGATCGAGTCAAAGAATTGGAAGACGCTTTCATTACTATTCCATTGCTTGTCGATCATTTGGCAATAGCCATGCCTGGCACCCATTCACCCAATGTAAAAGCATCCTCCACCCTGCTCGCATCCTATAAAGGATATGTGGAGAACAATATCAAAAAAATAATGGAACTGGTTACCCAGGCGTGGAAAATATCACAAACCATCGCTTCCCTTGGAACCAGGACACATAACTTGCTCAAGATTTTGCAAGACAAATTAAAAGATGAAGAAAAATTATTTTTAAAAACGGTCATGCCTTTTGGCAAGATTGTCAACAATATGACAGAAACAAAAAGAAGAGAAGAAGATCTTCCATCCAAAAACTGGATTGGCCAATTGAATGCATGTTGGAAACAAAAAGTAAAGAACCTGTGTCTCATTGTTCATTCATGTGAACAAACCATAGCGAAGATTCACAAAGTTGTCAAATATACCCTTAGCAAGGAAAACCAATGACTTCCAAGACCCCCTCTTAATCGCAAACTCCTTTCCCTTAACCAGGAAAGAGTTCGATAAACAGGTTGCTATGTTGAATATCTTGTCTTTGGAAAAGTTTTACAACATCCTTCAATTTGATCAAGCTCACGTCCATGACTAGCTAGTCAAATACGCAGTACAGAATGAGGAAATTCATCAGGTTCTCTCTAATCTTTCTATCAACTTCCAGGAATTAGAAAAAAAAGTTTTCAACATCAAAATCCGTAATGAGATCAAAATCACCCCAATGAGAAGTTACATTGAAGAATGGGTCGAAAGGCAATTGAAACAGGCCACCAACGAAAGACAACAAACAGTTCTCGACATTTCAACAGCCGTGGAGAACATCCTTGAAACCGTAGTTGTCTCCAACATTAATGAAACGACAGCCGCAAGCAAATAACCAAAGCACTCATATGTACCCTCACTGTAAGTTTAGTCATCACATCTTCTTTGTTTCTCAACTCGGTTATTCCACTTTCTTAAATACAAATGTATAGGCAAACACTTATACCTTTCCATTTATTTTATTTTGCAGTTATTGCACTCTATCTTCTTTCCACAATCATGTTTCTTGTACATATTTCTCTAAAGGTCCACAGGAGCCCCAATCCCAATTTACATGACAAACGCATTGAAATTATGGTTTATATGTAACAGACTTTAATTTTTTGGTATATTTCAAAATTTGCATGTAACAAACTTTCATTTTTTGACATACTTGAAATAAAAAATGCATTTAAATTTTTATATGTTACAGACTCTATTTTTATCTTTCCGAATTTTGTATAACAAATGCATTTGTTTTTTAATATGTTAGATTTTTATTCTTATCCTTCAACAATCTATATGGCAAACTCTTTTATATGTTACACACTTTTCTTTTTTTATATATTTCAAAATAAATGGCGTTCAAGAATTGCAAGCGTCATTTACATATACCCCATGTTCACAAATGCATTTAAATTTTTATATTACTTATCTCCTATTAATTTTATGTCATCATATATTTTTATCTTTCACCAGTCCATATGGAAAATGCATTTAAATTTCCAAATTAATCTTGCACTGTCAACAAAGTTTTTACTTTGTTATATACTTTCAAAAAAAATAGGTTTGCTATATACATTCAAAAATTAGATGTTGTGCCTACTGACAATCATTTACTTTTGCCCTATCTTCCATGATATACATTTTGCACAACATTTCCCTGATATACATTTTGTACCAAACACTTAGCTTCATTTACAATTGAACCCCATTTTCCACAATTTACTTTGTGACCTCCTTGGCAGGGACTGCGCTACCAAATATGGATTCTCCTTGAAATACCGTACACCACATTATATAAAAGATTTTAATTGAATATATTACTAGCACATCCACATCAATAACTTATAATTGAAGAAATTACTCAATTTAAAAAACTTAAAAATTGGCACAGACAAAAAGAAAAAGAATATAAAAAAATTGACCTTAATCTTTTTTTCTCGTTCATATATATATATATATATATATAATAAAAAACTTAAACATGCATTATTTTTTCCTTTTCCCAATTAGACAAGATTTATTTATTAACCCAACAATTTGAAAGGCTTTTTTTTTTCAATAAAACACTATGTAGTGATTATCACAACAATAAAAACAATTGAAACGCTCCTCTTGGAATCCTCCAAATATAGATTGTAGCAATTAGACAGGATTAAAAGTATTAAAGGTAATAGTGTCCAATAACTAAATTTTAGGGTTTCAGCGTGCCATTAAAAGCATTAGAAGCATGCCATGACTAAATTTTAGGGTTTCATCCTGGGATTAAAAATATTAAAAGCATGCAAGGTAAGCAAAGGGCATGCATCAGTTAGATGACGGGTACACATTAATGTCGCCCGCAACTGCCTTGTAATAACAGGACACGGTCAATTTGTTAAGATCAAATCCCCTTGACATCGGTACTGGATGGACGGTAGCTTTTCCTTCTTCTGTTGATATGTCCCCACCATCTGCACATGACGATTATCATCATTACGATCCAAAACCATCAAAACCAATCACATGGCAATCTAAAAACCATTAAAAATAAAACTGAATCGGTTTAAGTAATTAAATTAGTATTGCAGAATAACTATTAGCTTTAAAGGATTTAAGCATGGTAGCAATATACTAATCTTGCGTGAAGTCATCTACAATGGAAAAGTACCAGCTGAGGGACGAAGATCCGAGGAACCTAAGTCACCGGATAATATTGAGGTTAATGGAAAAAGATCTAACTGCACAGGAAACCTATTCACAGGTCTTCGAGAACCGTAATTTCGATCCGCCTCTCTGGTCCTGTTACCAATATGCATGTCAATAAAAAATACAAAACAAAAAGTTCCGTGCTTGTACAGCGGACAGAATACAAAGCAAATTCAAGTTCCATGTGTAACTCAACAGCATCGCAAACCTAAAGGTTGATTTAATTAAAATGATTATGTGGGTAAGCAGCTGCTTTACAGTCCACCGCTGGGCAACCAAAACGCCATCCTTCCCACTTGCCATACTCCACCGCTGGCCATCCAAAACGCCATCCTGCCCACTCTCCATATTCAATCGCAGCTTATACCCATAGAACATTGTCACTTATAGGTGGCAATCCTGTTGGTTAATGAATAATCTTTGTTAATTAGTGATCGTAATGACTAACCGATAAATTTTGAGCTGCAAGCCGGTTAAGGCATTAAATCTTAGCTTTTAATTTGATGTACACGTTTAAAAATATTCTGCTTTTATTTTATTAAATCTCGTCCATATATTACATATTTTTTATTAAAAGATTAATTAATCTAAAAGTTTTAAATAAGTATCGACTTAACAAAAACTCTACAATACATATCTTTTATTAGTGTCAACGTGACAAGAACTCTACAATGGAACATGTTGTGACAGAACGGAGTTAAGAAAAATACCAAGTTTCAAAATGATGAAAGACGCTAGATTGATTACCTCGTAGTGAACTATGTATTCATTAAAAGCACATCCCACAGGATACGTGTTAATTATACTAGTATAGTTGTTAACTCGTGGTTGGTGAACGTTGAAAGGCGATTTACATGACTGTTAAACTTTCGACTGGTGATGCCAGCACCGAAACGTGGTCATCTTAATACTTTAATATTTTTTAATATTTTTTAATCAGGTAGACATAGTAATAAGTTAGTGAACACAGTAATTTTTAAACACTATTAGATAAATGTAAAATCGTAAACATATTTATTGTGACGACTAAGAATATTCGCATATTTAATCTCGTCCATAAAAAACGTATTAAAAACTAAAAACCTATTAAATGTATCCACTATCAATAAGTGTAAGCTTTCAGCATAATAACAACAATTTCAAATATTTATGCTTTTTTATTAAACACAACTAACAACCAATCCAATCCATTACTGGAAGAATCCAACATCTGCCAATTATAACTAAAATTGTCATGCAAGACTCAAACGTTAAGCTAAATGCACGAGAGATGTAAATAATGTATACGGTCTATTCAATTTTATAGTAGGTAATGTTCAATGAGCTCTCACCTAGAACTGTCCATTGAGGCTCCTCTCCAAAGTTAGGATGGAGTAGTACCTTGCCCAGATCTGCATGTACTTTTCTCAATCACAATTTGATTTGCAACCCATTCACAACTTAACTAGAAGTATGATCCTATGACATATACCAAATCACAATTTGATTTGCAACCCATTCACAACTTAATTAGAAGTATGATAGAAGTACGATCCTATGACATATATCAAAACATATTATTATTTAGTGTTTTAAATCTTGTCATAAATTGTTATATTTATATATTTGAGTGATTATTTTTGTATAATCAAAATGTCAAAAATTGTTGTATCTATATATTTGAGTGATTATTTTTTGTAAAACAGTTAGACAACACCTTATTCAACTAATCATGATTGAAATACAATTTAATGTCAATATAGAAGGCTAGATCTAGACAAGGTGTAACTCATACCATGGATTACGCCAGTCAAATGAAGCCAATCTTCATTTGGTCAATCTTTACGGATAAATTCTGATGTTTGTAGCAGATGTTCTATCTGAGGTTCATCAAGGTCAGGGTCACTCTCATCTACGACCTCGTTTAAGAGTTCACAAAATTCCCACATGCTCATAACAGTTTTGTCAAGGTTACCATATTGTTCGCGGTTATTTAATACATGCAACCACACACAAAAGAAAACGCCAACGTGGATAACCAAAGTCTTATTTCAAGTGGGTGGATACATGATAACATAGTTTTGATGCAGTCCAAATAGTGTGCCTGAAGCTCTCACACAACAAAGATTTTTCGATATCTTTGCCTCGGATTGATTTCAGTACATAATTATAGCTATATATCGTAAGACCGGTACGTAATTATAGTTATATGATAGTTGTAATCTCAATAGCCTGTGACTCTATACTAGGTTGTTCTAGCTAGTTATACCAGTTTTTAGATTTTCTTGTCAGGTTATTGATTTTCTTGTTTTGTTGGAGTTATTTTTCCATTAATTAATGCACTCTACACATTCATCTTTTTGGTCTTCCGCAGTCTCTTGTTTTTTGTCTGCACAGTCTGTTGGTATTTTCGCACAGTCTCTTGTACTTTTGCAAAGTCTCTTGGTCAGTCTGTACGGTCTTTACATTTTTCATGGTATCAGAGCTTGGGAAGTGAGTATTGCGCAGTATAGTGAAAGAGCGCCCAATGAGATTCGTTGCACACTCCATATCTTGGTGAGGGAGATCTCTCGGAGTATAAGTCTTCCTAGCACGAGGGACGCTTGGTTGGCTAGTGGGCAAAGTGAAAAATTGCACTACACTTGAGATCTGAGGAGATTGCACAGTCTTCTGTATCTGAGGAGATTCTATAAGTTTCCGTTTGTCACATCCCTGGCCACCAACAGGCTGGGCAATGTTACCACACCGAAATACATACATACATAGATATATCTAACATGCATTTGAATCGAAATAAAATGCATAACACAAAGTTACTGCAGATTCAAATGTAATAGACAACAACTGAATACATGATAACATTCGGGCATCACAAACATACATAACCTAAAAATTAAGCACATCAATAATAATTATCTTTTCAACTGGAGTAACACCACCAACTACCTGCAGACCTTCCACGAACCTCCCAGTAGACCACGTTGCTCATCACGCTCAGTAGTGGGTCACCCCCGAGCTGGGACTAAGCTCCACCTAGGGCAAGGGAATCCTAATCTACGCTGAGGTTACAGGAAAAATGCAGAGTGCAACCGAAAGGATTCTCTCCAACAGCCTTATTATGCACACTACTCATGTTCTCTCATTCCCCACATGCCTATTCCACCTAGGAGTATACACCTTCACTATCACACAGTCCATCGACTGCTTCACCTCCCTCCCAGGGTCTCGGCAATAGGTCAGATCAAGAATTCTCAGAGCTCCGTAGCCGGTGTTGGACTCTCTCTGGGAGAAAAACACTTCCCAACAAACTCTCTCACCTGGAGAGAGTTTCTCATAGGCCTGACAACCTGCCTCTTCTACCACGGGCCTGACAACCAGCTTCTTCAGCCACTTTTGACTCAATTCCAGCAAGGTACGGTGACTGCAATGGTAACTGGTCAAAAAAACTCAGGAAAACATAAGGCAATGACCCAAATATTCCAGGTATAAACTTGGCTCTGCAAGAGCGGATATGTTGGGTTAAAGGATGACACAGGTCGATTTTCCCTCTCGTTGGTTGATTGCTCAGGTATGCATGGGTATGTCAAGGTCAAAATCCATAGGCGAGACAAAATTCATAGGAATCACAAATTATTGATTCCAGAGATGCGTGAAGGGAAGAGGTCTAACGGTTTCAGACGAAGGATGGGGAAGAATGACCAACGAACCCCCAACACAGCTGACGCTTCAACTTTTAACTGCATGCACCTAGGTCGACACTTGTCTTCCTGGAGCTGCATGCGTTCCCTTTCACACACATTGCCCCTCCGAGGAGTTAGGATAAAAAAAATGTCTTTCACACATCTTTGGAATAATAATAAATTACTATTCTCAAGGACTTAAGCCCCTACGCTTAGCCCCTCTTTCCAACCTTTGAGCACCCTTTCCCTTACCCACCTTGTGGAAGCTTAGTCCCCCATCACTCTTTCTTTGTGGTCGGTCTGCACGCAACAATGTTTATATTTTATTAATGATCTGCATATTTACATATACAAAGTCAAGATCATTGGCCTTGGCATCTGGCTCACCAGCCTGATAAACACATAAGTCTCTCAGCTTATAACCACTCGGCTGACCAACCTATAAACAAAATTAAAATCCAAAAGGAGTTCGTTCTTGGGGTATTACAATCCCCTCCCCTTATTTTTGCACCCTCCTCAGTGAAACTCTTTACACAACATCAACAAGATTTCCAAAATCTTGAAAACGATGGGGGTACTCTGCCAGCATAGCATCTTCATGTTCTCATGTTGCGTCCTCAGGACCGTACCAAGTCAATTGGACCTTTACAAGCCCTATGGCTCGATTCTGGAGTTGTTTTCTCTTTCGTTCCAATATGCGCACAGGATGCACTTCCAAGACGCCTTCTTGCTCCACCTGAATCACATTCCAATCGATTACATGATTATCATCAGGTATATATTTCTTAAGTAATGAAATATGAAACACATTATGTATAGTCGTGGATGCAGGCAATGCAAGCATATATGCAACTGGTCAAATCCTTTCTAGGATTTCAAATGATCCACAAAATATGGCTGCCAACTTCGAACAGTTTCCAGCCTCAGGGAACTTTTGTTGTATTTTACTTTCAAGGAAACATGATCACCCACTTTAAACTCTCGGTGGATTCTGTTCGTATCATCATAACTCTTCTTCCTATCTTGGGAAGCCTTTAAATTCGGCTTAATTTTTAGCATTTGTTCTTCTGTTTCCTTGAGCAACTCTGGCCCAACCACTGATCTATCAGCTGGATTATCCTAGCTTAATGGAGTATTGCACTTTCTACCATAAAGTGCTTCAAATGGGCTTGTCTTCAACGATGCTTGATACCCATTGTTGTAGGCGAATTCTACCAAGTGTAAGTAGTCTTCCCATTTAGATGGTTTGTCCATCACATACATCCTTAGTATGTCTTCTATCACTTGGTTCACCCTCTGTGTCTGCCCATTAGACTCAGGATAATAAATAATGCTAAAGTTCATATTCCTTATGAACACCTTGAATAACCCTTTCCATAACTTTGAGGTGAACTTTGGGTCCCTGTCAGAAACAATTGTCTTGGGAATACCGTGCAATCGTGTAATTTCCCTCATAAAAATATCAGCAATGTTAGCTTTCTTGTGAGTAGTCTTTAGTGGAATAAAATGGGTAGATTTCGTAAGCTTGTCCACCACCACCATGATTGAATCATGTTGATTTCCGGTTCTGGGCAATCCTATGATGAAATTCGTATTCACCATTTCCCACTTCCACTGAGGAATGGGTAAAGGTTGTAGCAACCTTGTTGGGTGTCTATGCTCAACTTTAACCTTCTGGCATTCCATACATTTGGTGATGTATTCTTCAATTTCCTTCTTCATATCTGGCCAAAAGTAATGTCTCTTGAATGTTACCACAGTTTTCTAATATCCAGGGTGCCCAGCATAAGGCAAATTATGCATTTCCTTCAAAATCATAATTCTCAATTCCTGATAATTATGTACATAAATTTTGTTCTTGTACAGAAGTGTTCCATCAGTTTCCAATTTATAATTCTCCACTTTCTGTGGCATCTTACCTTGTTGTAGCATTGCTACCAAATCCCTGTACTGCAAATCTGCATTTGCAACTTCCAAAATTTTGCTTTTAATATCAGTTTGGTACATACTAATGGTTGTAGCATGCAATTCGTGCACTCTCATATTGAGTGCATCAACCACTTTGTTCTCTTTTCCTTTGATATGCTTGATCTTAAATTCATATTCACAAAAAAATTCCAACCACCTACTCTGCCTAACATTCAAGTTAGGATGATCAAACAAATACTTTAGACCATTGTGGTATGTTCTCAATTCGAACCTCTTTCCCATGAGGTAATACTTCCATTTCTTCAGAGCGTGAACGATAGCTGCCAACTCCAAATCATGAGTGGCATAGTTCTTTTCATGATCTTTCATCTTCTTGGACTCATAATATATCACAAATCCATTATGGATAAGGACTCCTCCTAGTCCTTCTTTTCATGCATCTGTACACACTACAAAATCCACATTTGGATCTGCAATCCTCAAGATTGGAGAACTGCTTAACATCTTCTTCAATCGCTGAAAGCATTTCTCACAATCTTTCATCCATTGAAATTTTTTCTCCTTCCTTTGCAAGGAAGTGATAGGGTAAGCTATCCTTGAGAACCGTGCAAAGAATCTTCTATAACAGCCGGCTAGACCCATAAAGGATCTCACTTCTATAACATTATTAAGCATTAACCATTCTCTGATGGCTTCTATCTTCTCAGGATCCACAACTATCCCATCCTTTAAAATGATATGCCCCAAGTAGTGGATCTACTTTTGATAAATTGAGCACTTGATCAATTTATCGTAGAGTTGGTGCTCTCTTAACATGCGCAACACCATCATCAGATGTTGTTCATGCTCTTCCTCCAACTTGGAATACACCAGGATGTCATCCAAAAATTCTATGACAAACTTGTCCAGATAGTCCCTGAATACACCATTCATTAGGCACATAGAAACAACGGGTGCATTTGACAACCCAAATGGAACCAGTATGAATTCATAGTGACCATACCTTGTTATTAAGGCGGTCTTGCCGATGTCTTCATCCTTTATTCTTACCTTGTGATATCCTGATCTAAGATCTATTTTCGAAAATATCTTAGCATCCTTCAACTGGTCAAAGAGATCATCGATCCATGGCAGAGGATACTTGTTCTTAACAGTCACTTTGTTTAACTATCTGAAATCGATGCACAATCTCAACGTCCCATCCTTTTTTTTCATGAACATGATCGGGGCACCCCAAGTTGACACACTTGGGCAGATATACCCCTTCTTTAGCAGCACTTGAAGCTGCAACTGCAATTCTTTTAGCTCTAGTGTACTCATTATGTAAGGAGTTTTGGACACTGGTGATGCTCCACGCATCAAGTTTACAGAGAAGTCAATATCTCTTTTCAGGGGTAATCTTGGTACCTCCTAGAATACATCCTCAAACTCCTTTAGTACCACATGGCCTTCGATATTTGACACCTTATCCTCAGGTGCTTCCTCCAAGTGGGCTGCAAATAATTAACAATCTTTCCTATAGCACTTCTTGAGATGCATTGTTGATATTTCTCTGACAGTGACAGCCTTGAGAATTCCCTGCACTTTCCTTGGGTTTCCTTCCTCATCCAAGGAAGTGAATGCCTTGTTACGACAATCTAATATGGCGTGGTGTTGGTCCAACCAATCCATACCAATTAGGAAATCATAAGAACCTAAACGCAATATAGTCAGGTATGCCTTAGTACTTAGTCCATTCATGTCATCTGGACATGATTTAACTAACTCAACAACTTTCCTCTTGGCTCTTGTAGCTAGTTGCACCAACCAAGATTTCTCATGCTTGCTTCTTGGAAATTGCAAACTTTTCACCACTCTAGGATCTATATAACTATGACTATCCCCTGAATCAATTAAAATATTAAAGGCATGGTTATTGATCATACCTTCAACTTCAAACATGTGCGACTGATATTTTGTTTTCTTGTTGTCCGAGGCTACGTAGATCCTGGGTACTCTATTGCCCATGTCCTCCACTTTTTCATCTTGCTGAACATTATGGATAACTCTCACTTTTTCATTTTTGTGGGGACTGTCTCTGTACTTATGTTTTCTCTGACAACCCCAACACTGAATGGGCGTCTACCTTGGCCTTTGTCCCCCTACGTCAGTCGTTCTCGGCTCTCTAAATGATCGATATCCTTGAGGACTGTTTCTGAAAAAGGGAGGTTTTTTCCCTTCTTCCTCTGGTCTTTCTTGAACTTCTTCTGGTCATCCCAAGCCTTCCGAAGATTGGAATTTTCTCTTTGCTACTCATACAATCATTTTTCTCTCCTTATAGTTTCTTCCATAGTCTTAGAGTCATCATACTAGATCTTGTCATCGATGGAAGGTGGCAGTCCACTCAGATACCTTTGAATCTTGAGAGTCTCATCTTTGATGAATGGAGCATACTTCAACAATTCCAAAAACCTTCGTTCGTATTCATCAATGGTCATGCTGCCCAACTTGAGTTTAAAGAACTCTTTCATCTTTCTGTCATAGTATCTTTTAGTCAATTATTTCTTTTCAAAATAATTCTTGAATTCTTTCCAATTAACATCTTTCTCTCTAATGTGTTTCACCTGCACAAGATGATCCCACCACATGGATGCCTTTCCCTTTAGTTTATACATTGCAATTCTTCCTTCTGAATGAGAGGAATAATTTTGCAGTTGGAAATATTTCCTCATGCCAAGAAACCATGTTTTAACATCTTCCTCCTTGTGTTCTCCATCAAATGTGGGAGGTTTAATCTTGTTCATTTCTCCCTTCAACTCATCCACTCTAGATCTCCTATGATTTCTGGTAGGAGATGGGCTTGAACTACTGTGTGTCTCCTTATTAGACTTCTTTGGGGAGTGGCAACGATGCCTACTAACGCTTCTTGATATTATTTTTTTCTCAGGGGTATTACGACTCCCTGTTTTACTTGAGTCAGTCTCGTTATCCAACTTCTTTTCTATTCTCTCCAAACTCTTCATCAAATTTAAGTTGAATTCTTCATGTTTTTCCTTAGCTTTCACGAGATTTTTGCTATCTGCTTGGTGAGTTTGGGCATATTTCTACAATCTTTCAATGATTTCATCATACGCCCTTCCTTATCTAGCTCTTCTCCATGCCCATTGGATTTCTATCCTTCTACTCCCAAATGGACATCCATCCCTTTAGCTTCATTCTCTGAACTGGAAGCATTATGTGCCTCCTCGATTCCTCTGCACTCAGTGTCAATTCGCTTTGGTCCTGACACTCACTGAACTCTGTCAACACAACATGTAGTCAACCAGAATTTGTCAAGCCATCATTCCTTAAAAAATCCCACAGAATTCAAAAACCGAATCTTTTTTAAGAAACGTTCAGATTTCATGAATTTTCCAAGCTCTACTCGGCTCTGTAACAATTTCAAGTCTTATCCCTTTTCTTTTATCCCCAACCCCTTCGACCATGGGTTGTGACCAAGCGCTATATTGATAGGAGCTTAATTAGGACTTCAGGTTACGAAGTCTTCATAATACATCACAATAGAATCTTAGAGTTCTGAATTAACAAACTCGCGAAGTAGGGTGGATTAATGGTTCACGTCTACCCAGCATCCAACAACTGACACTCGCTATGGAATTTCTGTCATCGAAGCTTTGGGGCTTCAGAGCTTTGGAACTTTGTAGCCTCAGGACTTCGGGTTTTGGAAGCTTTCACACTTGCTTCCCTTCCAATCTCGTGACTTTCGAACTTTCGGCTTCTCTATCCTCCGGGCCCACAAAGTAAATTTGTCAACAACTAAGGTGATGGCACGTGGTATGCCTAGGAAGGTCCACATCACCCTAGGAGACATTATCCATCCCCACCACATCTACCCTTTCACTTCGAAACTTCGGGCTTCGAAATTTTGTGCATTAGCACATTCCCCTTCTCTCGATTGCCACAATTCCAGACTCTCCCCAAATAATCGACTATCCTTATCTCTACCAAAACCAATGGTCGAGATCCACTTCGCGAGTCCTTTATTCGGAGGTGTTCACCTCTCCTCACTTCCAATCTTTTGATTTTGCGAATTCCAAAGGGTTCTTGCGACTAACCCGTGCTCGACTTCTCAAGATCTAATGGTCATAAAGAATTTCCCTTCCTTCTGAACAGATCCTATGGCTCCAACACCTCGAGTGTTACGATCTCCCTCTCTCTGGAAAAATACCACACATGTTGTGGTTTTATGATACCGCTACACCTCCTGAGCCTCGTAAAACGTCGAGGTAACCCCTTAACACTTAGGAACATTCTAAGGTTCGAAATTAGTTCCTCCAAACATAATTTCCACTCGAAACCTTCGGTCAAAAGACCACTTATCCAGCCCATCCAGGCTCAGTGTTGAAACCATGGCTCTGATACCAATTTGTAACATCCCCGACCACCAACAGGCCAGACAATGCTACCACGCGGAAATACATACTTACATAGATATATCTAACATGCATTTTAATCGAAATAAAACACATAACACAAAGGTACTGCTACGATACAAATTCAAATGTAATAGACAATAATTCATATATGTAATGGAATACATCATAACATTCGAGCATCACAGACATGCATAACATAAAAATTAAACACATTAATAATACTTATCTTTTCAACTAGAGTAACACCACCAACTACGTGTAGACCTTCCATGAACCTCCCAACCGTAGACCATGTTTCTCATCATGCTCAGGGGTGGGTCACCCCTGAGATGGGACTAAGCTCCACCTAGGGCAATGGAATCCTAGACTAGGTTGAGGTTACAAGAAAATTGCATAGTGCAACGAGAAGGATTCTCTCCAAGAGCCTTCTTACACCCACTACTCATGGAATCTCATTCCCCACATGCATGTTCCACTTGGGAGTATACACCTTCACTCTCACACAGTCCATCGACTGCTTCACCTCCCTCTTAGGGTCTCAACAACAGGTTTGATCAAGAATTCTCAGAGCTCCGTAGCTGGTGCTGGACTCTCTCTGGAAGAAAACCACTTCCCAGGAAACTCTCTCACCTAGAGAGAGTTGCTCACAGGCCTCACAACATGCCTCTTCTACCACAGGCCTGAAAACCCTCTTTTTCAACCACTTTCATCTAAATTCCAGAAAGGTATGGTGACTGCAATGGTAACTGGTAAAAAAAACTTAGAAAAACAGAAGGAAGTGACCCAAACAGTGCAGGTATGAACTCATCTCTGCAAGAGAGGATATGTTGGGTTCAAGGATGACACATGTCATTTTTCCCTCCCGTTGGTTGATTTATCAGGTATGCGTGGGTATGTCGAGGTCAAAACGTAGAGGCCAGACATAATTCACAGGAATCGAGAATGGCAAGCGAACTCCAATGCAGTTTGACTCAGGGATTACTGATTCCAGAGGTGTGTGAGTGGTAGAGGTCGACCACAGAGGTGTGACAGTTTTAGACGGAGGATGGGGAAGAATGACCAGCAAACCCCCAACACAGCTGACGCTTCAGCTTTTAACTTCTTCTGCCCAGGTCGACACTTGTCTTCCTATAGTTGCATGTGTTCCATTTTTCACATGTTGCCCCTCTCAGGACTTAGGATAAAAAACATGTCTTTCACACAGCTTTGGAATAATAATAAATTATTATTCTCAAGAAATTAATCCCCTATGCTTAGCCCCTCTTTCCAACCTTTCATCCCCCTTTCCCTTACCCACCTTGTGGAAGCTTAGTCCCCCATCACTCTTTCTTCGTGGTCAGTCTGCATGCATCAATGTTTATATTTTATTAATGATCTGCATATTTACATATACAAAGTCAAGCTCATTGGCCTTGGCATCCGACTCACCAGCCTAATAAACACATAAGTCTCTCAGCTTATAACCACTTGTCTCACCATCCTATAAAAAAAATTACAATCCAGCAGGGGCTCGGCCTTGGGGTATTACACTGGTGCTATTTGAGGTTCTATGTGGAGTGATTTACCCATGAGTAGTGCGATTTACAAACCAAAGGGATCGTAGAGCTGCCAAAGGGATTGGATCCCATCAATCTCATGGATTGTTGAGTTAGAACAAATATCAAATAGAAAATAAGGTGACTCCTCCAATGAAGAAAGTGATATGTGTGCGCAAAGCTTGATTTCAAAATATTGATCTCAATGCTCAAGAGGTTTTCTATTTTTTTTTGCAAAATATTTGCATATTTTGGGTGGTTGTTATCGAAATTTTTTTATTTGCACACCATCCCTTGGGTATTTTCTTATTACTGGAAATTAACCCACGTTTTTCTCAATCAATGGTGATTTTTTAATCCATGAGGAAGGGCACCAAATTACTAAAACTTTTTTTTATGTTTTGAATTTTTTTTACAAAAAATGGCCACCTCTAACAATTTAGCACTAGCACAAGGGAGAATTCATCTCAGGAATAACTATGAATTTTGGTCTCTTAGAATGAGATCCTTCTTACAAGAACAAGAGTTTTGGTATCCAGTGGATCATGGCTATGTGGAACCAGATCCAGGAGATCTAGTTTCCATGACTAATCAACAGAGAAATTCTTAGGCATAACAGAGGAAAAGAGAGAATAAGGACAAGTTTTGGATTCAGAAATCAGTAGATGACTCCATTTTCTCAAAAGTCACAGGTGTTGTAACCTCAAAATAGGCCTTGTACATCCTAAGAAAAACCTACTTGGGAAATGACAAGGTCAAAATAGTCAAGCTCTAGACCTTGAGGGCACATTTTGAGACCTTAAAAATGACAGAGTCTGGAAATGTTGATCAATTTATGACCAGTGTCATGGGAATTGTGAACCAGATCAGGTTGAATGGTGAAGCCATCCCAAATCAAAGGATTTTTGTGAAATTCCTCAAAATTATTCCAAATAAATTTGAGATGGTTGTTACAGCCATCGTTGAATCCAAGGATCTGTGAAATTTTTCAAGAGATGAACTAATGGGTTCTTTGTTGTCACATGAGACCATACTACATCTAGAAGATGAGTCAATAGCCTATGAATTCAAGACACAATTATCCTTCAACAGAGGAAGAGGGAGAGACAAAGGTCAAAGAGTAAGAGGGAGAAGTCCAAGTATAATACCCCTAGGTCGAACCCCAATTGTAAATGTAAATACAAATGTACTTAAGCTGGTGAGTTGTTTGATATCATTTTTCATGCACCTTTCATGGTATTGTGCGCACATGTACTATGAACTAAAACGATGAAGTGTTCATATTCCAGGATATTGCTCGCAATAGACTTAAGTGCACGCGATTTTTAGACCAGGGAGTCTTTGTGTATATGTTGTTTTTTATAGGCTGGTGAGATAGTTAGTATAAACTAGGAGGCTTATGTGTTTAATTGGGCAAGAGAGCCTAGATGCTAAAGGCCATTGAGTCTATTTTTTTGTATATGTCTTATCATTAATATAAAACATCATTGCATGTAGAACGACCACGATAAAAGGGTATGGGGGAATTAAACTCCACTACTTAGGGAAAGGGGGATAAAAGTTAAGGATAAGGGGCTAAGCTAGGGTGCTTAAGCCAAAAAGGAATATTATATTAATATTCCTTAAAGTATCAAATATGGATAATTATTTTATCCTAAGTTATAAGGATGGGGACAAGTGGGCCAAAATAGCTCCCAACATGACAAGTGTCAAGTTGGGAACATTCATACATATGGTTTGGAGTTAGTTCATTTGCCCATGATTCCATCATCATTCAGAGACTCATTCAACTGTCCACCGTACCATTATGTTACTATGATTGTACCATACCCATACATGTACATGTATCCATACCCGTACATGTACATGTACCTGGTTAGCTTAGGAGATGGACTTAAAAGGGGGGTTGTGAGGCTCGTGAGAAATTCTCTCTAGGTGAGAGAATTGTTGGGAATTGACTTCCCGAAGGTGCCAAACTATAGCTATAGGGCTCTGAGACTTCATGTTCGTCTTGTTGTTGAAGCCCCAGAAAGGAAGTGGGGCAACCGAAGGATTGTTGAGCATAGAAGGGGCACACTTCCTAGGATGGGACAAGAATTTGGAGAATGAGGGACTGTAGGCTGTTAGTTTGAGTTGACACCTATAACAAAGTATTTCTTTTTGTATGAAATACATTATCTTGGTTAGGAATCCCTTTATCCAGGTGGAGTTTAGTCTCAGCTCAGGGGTGACTACTGTTGAGAGTGATGAGTATCATGGTCTAATACTGAGAGGTTTTTGGAAGGTCTGCATGTAGTTGGTGATATTTTTACCAAGAAACGTGTCAATTGTGTGTTAAATTACATGTTGTAGTATTATTTATGGGTTTTTTGTGTGTGTGTTGCATGTGTATTTTTATTATTATTTTGTATGAATCTGTGCATTTGCAGAACGTATTTGTCTGTTTTAAGTTTTATATATAAAGTTCTGTGAGAGTTTCTGTGTGTATATGTTTTAATTTTTATACAGTTCGGAAAATTTTTACGTGGCATAGCCTAGTTGCATGTTGGGGATGCTACAATATGATATCAGAGCTCTAGTTTTCAACACTCATCCTGGATGGGCCGAGAAAGTTGAGTTGAAGTGAAATTTCATAGAGAATTGATTTCAAAGTGGCCAAATTTCAAGTTACAGAGTGTCCATGGTAAAAATTATAATCAATTGCATGGAATTGGGCAAAAGCCCCAATTTTTGTTATTAAATTCATGGGAAAACTGAGAAATTTTGTCAAGTAGTGAGATATTCTTAATTTAATATATATTCTAGAAAATTTAGGCCTAGAATTGGTCGAATTTGGATTTAGAAGGAATCCATGACAGATGGAGTGAGATTAGTTGATTAAAATTCTCTATTCAGGAATTGAGTTTGTGAAAAATTCGTTCCAGAAATGTCAACCAATAGTAACTTGTTGTTGGAGAGGTTGAATTGGTGTTACTAGGGTAAAATTGAACAAATTTCATAGTTTCAGAATTTCTATGGTGAAAATTGGGAAAAAGTTAGGCAAAAGCCCCAATTTCTGCTGCGGAATTCACGAGGAATTGATGCACATAAAAATGCATGATCTGCAGTGAAAATATTGTGATGTGTGGAAAATAAGGGTGTGTGGCTATGCACACTAAAATTTGGTGTTGCATAGTGCAGAGTGGTAATGCACGAAAAATAATGGTGTACAGGTGTGCGCACTTAAATTTGGAGTTGTGCGGTGCAGAGTGGCAATGCACTAAAAATATTGGCGCGCAGGTGTGCACACTTAAATTTGGTGTTGTGCAATACAAAGTGGAAATGAGTAGAAAATAATGGTGCGTGGGTGTGTGCACTTAAATTTGGCATTGTGCGGTGCAGAGTGGTAATGCGCGAAAAATATTGGTACGCGGGTGTGCGCACTAAATTTTGCATCGCGCGGTCCAGATTGAGTGGCGCATGCATAATACTGACGCACACAATGTACGCATGCATAATAATGGCATGTGTGGTGTGCAAAGTATTGACATAGCGTAGAGTAATTTTGTTGGTGTGCGCGCAATGTGGGTATATGTTGTCACTTGACAATTTAACTAATGGTGCACGTGGAGTACTAGTGCGTAGTGGGGGCGTACTAAAATTAACATGGTGCAACGCATGGAGTGACATGCATGTGGAATATTAGTGCACGACACAAAAATTGCATGCAATGGGTATTAGTGCATGAACCAAAATTGTGCGCGGTGGATATTGCCATGCGACACATAAGTAGTGCGCACCAGTTATTGGTGCAAAACAAAAGTTATCCACATTGGTTATAGGTGCATGGATCATGCACTACCTTATGGTGTTGATGTGCATGCTAAGTATGGATGTACATGTTCAAATTGGTGCGCGCGAAGTCGTTTGGATGGTGTACAACAACAGAAAATGAGTGAATTTCTATGACATTTTATACTGCTTGAATGTCATCTTTTTGTAGCACGTTTTTTAGGCCCTCAAAAACGTTTTTAGCTACTAAAAGACTCCGAGAACAATGCCTATATGATCAAAAGGTAAATGCCTATCATATCAACAAAAATCAAGGCCAACATTCCAAAAATCTTGTGATGTGTGAAAAATGTGAGCTAAATTCCTATATGATCAACAAAAAGCAAGGCCAACTTTCCAAAAAACTTGGGAAGATAAGAAGAAATTCAAGATGGATCAAAGGAAGAAGGGAACTAAGCCACCATTCTTCAGAAATAACCCTCGGGGACAACCAAATTCCAGAGAACCCTGAATGATGGAGACATGGGGTGAAAGGTAAAGGAAACCACCTATTCAATGTTGGGGCTGTAAAGGAGATCATATGTTTAGAGATTTCCCTCACATAAGTGAAAAAGTGAGGATTGTTCACAATGTACAACAAGTTGAAACAATGGAGGACATGGGAAGAAGTGTACCAAGGATCTATGTAGCCCTGGACAACAAGAAATCAGAGTATCAACCACATATGATTGAAGTGGAAGGTATGATTAACAACCAAACCATTGTTATTTTAATTGATTCAAGAACTAGTCATAGTTACATAGATCCTAAGATGGTGGAAAGTTTTCATTTTCCAAGAAGAAAACATGGAAAATCTTGGTTGGTGCAACTGGCTACCGAAGCCAAAAGAAAATCTAATGAGATGGTTAAGTCATGTCTTATGGACATGAATGGACTGAACACCAAGGAAGATTTGAGCATATTTATTTTATGTTCCTATGATTGGTGGGACCAACATCATGTTATCCTAGACTTTCATAACAAGGCACTTACTTGCTTGGATGAGGAAGGGAACCTAAGGATAGTGCAAGGAATTCCCAGGGAAGTAACCATCAGAGAAATTTCAGCATTACAGTTGAAGAAATGTTACAAAAAAGGGTGTTAAATATATGCAGCTCATATGGAAGAAACACCTAAAGATAGAGTGTGAATATTATTCATTCCTAAAAGAGTTTGAAGATTTGTTTAAGGAAATACCAAGATTACCCCCTAAAAGAGACATTGATTTCTCTATAAATTTGATGCCTGTAGCAGCTCCAGTATCCAAGACTCCTACATGATGAGTACACTAGAATTGAAGGAGTTGCAAATCAAACTTGAAGAGATCCTAAAGAAGGGGTATATATGCCCAAGTTTGTCACCTTGGGGTGACTCAGTTTTATTTGTGAAGAAAAAACATGGAAGATTTAGACTTTTCATTAACTTTAGGTAGTTGAACAAAGTAAATGTGAAGAATAAGTATCATTTGTCAAGGATCGATGACCTCTTTGATCAACTTAACTATGCAAAAATGTTCTCCAAGATTGATCTCAGATCAAGTTATCATCGAGTAAGAATTAAAGAAGAATACATCAACAAGACTTCTTTCAAAACAAAGTATGGTCATTATGAGTTCACAGTGGTGTCATTTGGCTTATCAAATGCACCCA